>BJCO01747048.1:0-13471 GCA_018326465.1 Flaveria floridana | reverse complement strand
AGCTCTCGGTTCTAGAGAGAGAAAGAGGAAGAAGCAGCTACAAAGGTGAGTTTTCTTTTATATGAGTTCGGTTTCAGCTGGGTTTCAAGTTCTAAACCGAAGTTCTTGGTGATTTGTGTCTGTTCTCGGGACTTAAGAGCTGAATTTGAAGGTGAGTCTCGGATTTGAAGTGAGCTACTGAAAGATTGTTTAAGGTGAGTTTCTAGAATCCCTCTTTTACTGATTTTAAAGTGTTTGGGGCTATTATGCATACCAAGTAAACATTTTTAAAAGAAACCGTGGGTTTATCGCTGTATGTTCAAAAATAATATGTGTATGTATGTTTTAGAGTTTGATTATGGCCAAGAAATTGATGTTAGAGTGTTTTAAGATCCCTAGTATGTTAGATCTGTGTTTGGGTAGTGTTAGAATGATAATCGGGCGTTGTATGTAGCATAGAAAATATTTCAAAATGATTCCATACGCCTAAACAATGTTCCCATGCGCCCAACGGCCAATTGCCTAAGTATGCCCAACCTCCCAAACCCCATGCGCCTAAGTGTTAAAAATTTAAGTGTAAGCTCAGACGCCCAAATAGTGGCAAAGCGCCCAAACAGGGCAGAAACACCCAAATAGTTCCCAGGCGCCCAAGTGTTAAAACAACTAAGTGTTGATACGCCTGAACAGGCGCCATGTGCCTGCATAGTGGCAAAGCACCCAAACAGGGCAGAAACACCCAAATAGTGCCCATGCGCCCAGAAGCTTTTACACTTAGAATTTTCTGATGATGCACCTAAGGTATTCCATACGCCTAGTTTGAAACTTAGGATTTTCTAAGGGGCCTTATAAGAAGAAAATGATTGAGATAGGATCTGTTATGATGGCTTATGCTTGATGTGTGCATGATGATGTGGTGGAGACTATGATGTGTATGTGTGTGAGTGATATGTTATCTTTCTTCGTTAAAGAGTTTTCAAAACGTACGTATTATGTTTTGTAATACATTATGTATGACCTTACGTGGTGTGATGTATGAATGAATAAATTAATGAACGTAAAGTATTATGTAACAAAGTGAAAGATAATGATAAAGTACAAACGAACGAAAACGATAAAGTACAAAATGAACAAACACATGAAATAATGAATGGTGAGTATGGAAGTGACGGATGATGAGATCCGTGTCGCGTACCCCGGTACTGTGTTAGTCTTCGAACATGATTCGGGGTTTGATTACAGGCCCCGGAACAGTATCAGTCTTCGGACATGAGTCGGGGGTATTGCATGAGACAAAATAGAGAGATGAGATCTTTGTCATGTACTCCGGTACTGTGCGGTCTTCAGACATGAGTCGGGGTTTTGTTTATCAGGCCCCGGCACAGTATCAGTCTTCGGACATGAGTCGGGGGTATTGCATGAGACGAGATAATAAGGTGAGCGACTTTGTGTTGCAACAAACTCGGATAGGGTTCAATCCATGTGATTGACTCGAATAGAATCTTTGTCATGTATCCCGGTGTTGTGTCAGTCTTCGGACATGAGTCGGGGGTTTGTGTACAGGCCCCGGCACAACATCAGCTTTCGAGCATGAGTCGGGGATATTGCATGAGACAAGATTCGAGTAATTATAAGTAATGATCGAAGGAATGAATGAATGAACGAATGATGATGAAGATAATAATAATTATTATCAGTATATATGTATGATGTATGACAACTGACGAATATAAAGTACGAAAAGAAAGTAAGAGAAAAAGAAAGTAAAAGATAGTGAGAAGTATGAACGATAATATGAATACGAAAGTAAATAAAAGAACAGAATGAATAAAGAATATATAGAATGAATGTACGTATGATGTATGACCATGGTTGAATGTAAAGATTGGTTTTGAAGAAAGTAAAGTATTTTATTATAAAAACTAGAACTCAATCAGTGTCGCTGACTTTTGTATGCATGATAGTTGGCAGGTAATTCGTTGATGCTGAGGAGTTGCAGGCATGGATGCATAAGCTACTAGGAGCGTTCTGAGGCTGGCATCCATATTTTGATATGTCATTGTATTTTGAGATGAAAACGAATGTTGTAATGTAATGAAATGACATGTTTTTAGTTATTAATGAAAGTTTTAATATCCGGTGCAAAGTAAATGTATGTTTTAAAATGTTTTATGTATGATGAATGACCAACTGTGAGGTGCCCGGGAACGGGGCCTTACAGTTGGTGCAATAAATTTGCATAAATCCAACTCCAAGGAGAAGAAATCATCTATAGTTCTTAAGTTGTTCATCTTTTGGTAAGCTTTGTTTTCTTTAAAAACCTCTTGCAACATGACTTTTGGATGATTGTTTCAAGTTTTGTTCACTAAAAACTATATTTTCTTGAAATCTAAGGTTCCAACAAAGGTTTTAATCAAGAAAAATGAGTTATAAAACAATGTATGTGTTCCGCAAGTGTGTGTATGTGTGTGATGATTTTGCGTTTTGAAAATATTGTAACTTTTTGTTAGTTTTTCTTGCATGCAAGATGATTAGACTTTGATTTGTGGTTATGAACATCTTAAAAAACTCATCTTCAAAAGAAGTCCCTCAAAATGATGAAAATGGGTGATACATGAATGTATGTAAAGAATGATGTTCTTGAACCCATCTTGCTCTTTGATTTCATAAAGGATTAAGATAATTCATGAATAATGGTAATCATGATGTGAAATCTTCTAATTTTTAAAGCATGTTTTGTTTAAATAAAAACTAAGAACACAAGATAAAATCTATGATTTTGATTATATATGTAGGTATAAAATCATGTATATGTACGTATGTATGGTTGACACTTTTGTTCTTGATTTGTTCTTGACTTATGAGTTTAGAGATGATTGAAATGATCAATGTATATGGTAATCATGATCTGGAAACTTTGAGGTCTTTATTCACTTTTGATATAAAGAAAAGATAAAAACAATTTAGAATTAATGGTATTCAAGTGTAGATGGGACATGACCACTAGTAATGATTTCATACAATCAAATTGTCAATAAGATAAGGATATTTGTAAAATCTGGAGTAATAAGTTTATCTACACTATATTAATATACATATAGGAAGGGCAATGAAGTAATTTCACACAAAACTCTTAAAATTAAGAGATGTATAACATCACTTGCATATGTTACAAACCAAATAAGCACACTTACAACAAAGCCCTAGATTGCACCAATCTGTGCACACACTAAAAGAAGAGCCTCACCGTCGATCTTCATGGAACTCGTCTATCTTATTCCGTTCTCAAAGAGGAAGGTCTTCTTTTCTATTTTTCATCACCAAAAACCTAGATTGCATGCATATGGCTTCCATTCATAGAAAAATTGAAATGGGCGGCCAATTCAAATGCTTTGATGAATGTTCTTTTCTTCATCACCGGGACCCTAAATTTCATGAAAATGCTTCTATAAGGTATGTTCTTTGTTTTTTGCTCATTTCTATATTTTTATTGATGTTTTTTATGTATTATGTAGTTTGGTCATGTTTTTAGTTTACTCATGCCTCAAATTTGGTAATATCTCTTTTGTAGTTTCAACTTTTACGGTTCTGTAATTGTTTTGTTCTAACTAATTTGGGTTTTAATGTGTGATAGGTAATAAATGTAGTTTTTAAAAACTAAAGTGCTATTGATAATCCTTTTTTGTTTTCAGGAGTAGTAAGTAACACTTTAATCAAGTCCTTCACCCATTTTTTAAATTATTATGATGAATGATAATGACGATGATGATGAAGACGATGTGTATGTATAATCATGGAATAGTTGTATGTGAGCTCTTTTGCACTTCATGCATTACTATGGAGAAAATGTTTAATGGTTATGTTCAATATTGGAATTTGCTTGTTATGCTTACAGTTTCTTTTTCATATGCAAGTTCAAGCAATCCACACAAGTTCATAATTGTTGTGTCTAAATAAGAATAATATATATGTGGGTTTTGGTTCAATCGAGCTTTCAAGCAGTTCCATTTATATGTTGGTTTGGTTGTTTAATCTAGATTTCAAGATGAAATAAGGTAGCTACTAGACCAGTTACTTGCAAATGGGTTGACATTGGTTGACTTGGTTCAATCGCGCTTTCGAGCAGTTCATTGACATGATTTTTTCAACAGCCGCCATAATTATGCATTTTTATAGATAAATCATTTGTTGTAGCTGCTTTTTTCAAACAAAATGACCTAAACATGTCACACCACGATGATCGGGTCCGACTATGACCGACTGATATCAACAGAATGCAGCGGAAAGTAATCAAATCTTAATTAATTAATCATCATTTAGTCCATAACAATACCAATACTAGTCAAATGATTTCTAAATCCCAATTACATAGATTATAGTCAAATGTCTCAAATGATAATGGTTTAAAAGGTGGGTGGTGGCTAAACTCCAATCGTTTGACTAGGCCCTCCTATCCGCGATCACTTGGTAATTTCATTCTTCTCCTGAAATACACACCCAAGATACGTCAACAATATGTTGGTGAGCTCATTAGTTTATAACACGAGGCTTATCATAGTTCATAAAATAAGTTAACAATAAATGGTGTGCAAAGAAAGTATCACAATCAAACCTGGACCCGGGTGACCCTCCCGAGTGCTAAAACATCCCCTAACCTGTGTTATGGGCTCAAGTATGCCCTACTCAGCACGTGTAATCTACACTAATTCATGATACAATGATTATTGAATCTTAATGGGGGGGTTTCCCTGTCCTAAGGGCCCATTATGTGCGGGGGATTCCCCAAATAGTACTATCCACAAATCACGCAGCTCCCAAAGGAGTTAATGATTGTGCTCATGTTCGGGGACAAGAGCCATAACCATAGCACCAGATAAATAATTTATAAGAGTGTGCATTCCACCCAAAAATAGTTTAAGGAAAAAGGGGGTTATGAGACTCACATTAGTTAGTTCCTGGAGTAGAGGTTCGTGAATTAGAGAGATACCGAATAGTGAGGTTCCTAAGTTCATTTTACAAATATTAGTTTCACTTTAAAATAGTTACTTAAGCCAAAATTTGTGGCTAAGGTTTACCCTCGCGTTTTGATGATTTTTGTAACACGTGTGTAATTTCCTTTTTGAATCTTGAAGTTCGGGGCCTTGGTTTGGTTATTGGGGCCATTTGGGTTGTTTACTTATGATTTCAAGTTATACTAATGGTCTTAAGCAAGTTTTAGTCCTAAAATTGTTAAGGTTTGTTTTATTGGCAAGATCGGTCCTTAACTTTGCTAAATTGTCAAATTTAACCCCTATGTTTGGAATTTTTGCACTATAACTATTTCTATTTGGTTTTATTACTTTGAGTGGTTTGAGATACTGTATCAAGTTAGTTTTTATATGATTTTAAGTTTTTGTTAATGGGTTCAAGAGCTTGTCTTCGGTTTAGGTGTCTTAGGTGATATATCGTGAAGTTTCCTACTTGGATTTATCGTGTGGTTCATATAGTGATTTATAATTGAATTTGGTATATTTGAGTATTATTTAGTTCCTGGAGTGCAAATTTTGGGGTCCTAAAGTTGGTGCTTAGCTTGTTTTGTATTTTAATATGGTCCGGTTCACAGTTCGGGTACGTTTTTTATGAGGTATTTGTATTTTTGATTATTTTATTAACTTTTGGAGTTGTCTTTATTCTTTATGGGTCATAATTACTAAAACCATTAGTTTCATTATTTTAGAGGTTTTGTAATTTTATTTTCAGTAAATTACCATTTGCATCCTTGAGGTTTGATGATTTTGAGCATTTGCATCCCTACAGTTTAAAAATGCACATATAACCCCTAACGTTTCATTTGTGTTCCCATTTGAATCCAAAACACTAACACCGTTAAATATTCTGTTAACTCTCTTGTTAAAAGATTAAACTGCCCTTAAAATTAAAAAAACAAAAAACGTTGGACGTACCCACATCACCTTCTTTACACATCTACACATCCATCACAGCCACCAAACTCAAGAACAAACTAACCAAAACCTAACCCATCACAACTTCATCATCTTCACCCTTATATTCTTCATTTTTTTTCACCTCAAAACCTGCAACTAATCAAAGAAAATCATACTAATTCACCAGAGACCTCCTCGTACCCGACCCGATTACCCGCACTCATGACCCACCATCGCCTAAAACCGATCATTAACCCGACCCAAGACGAAAATCATCCAAGAAAAAACAACCATCACCCCAAAGAAATCAGTTCGCTGGAAATCAGTGTCGCCGGAGCTCAACCCCGTCGAAAAATGCAGTAGTCGGAGTCCCACCGAACAATCTCTCACTCACCCAAACGACGACATTTACACGAAAGTCAACCTCAACCTTAACCTCCCGCCGATCATAACAAAACCCACGAAGCCAAACGAATTCGGGTCGGGTAAATGGGTGGTAGCCGGAGATCGTCGGAGTTCAACGGTGAATGTTTTCCTCTTTCTCGAGCAATCCATCGGTACAGAAGCCACATTAGACTGTTCACTATGAATACCCATTTTAGTATTTCTATAACAAGAGAAACAAATCAATCAGCATAACAGAAACATATAAAATGAACAAGAATATTTATCATGATCATCACACATTGATGCCAAACACGAGTAGTATCTATCTTATTCAAGATAAATAGCAGATCAATTAGAGCTAAAAGATCTTAACTAAATAAGGCTTCACAGAATGATAAATATCAAACACTTCTATTTGGGTATTCAACCCTGTAACAATTTCATAGAGATAACATGAAATGTGTATGAATGCATCAACACGACAAAAGAACAAGCCAAAGACAAAAGGTCAAACTACGTTTTCTTTCAACCCAAGCAAGTCCATCAAGGAAGTTTTCTTGGCGACAAAGTTAGGTCAACGGGATAAACACCGGTGGCCGGAGAAGATCCGGCGACTGGCGGAGCTTGTCAGAAAGTTTGGTGGTGGTGAAGATGACGGTGGGGGGTAGGGCACCAGCAAATGGAGGTGACGCGGGGGGGAGAGGGAGGTGGAGGATCGAGGAGGAGGTGGATGTGGAGGTGGCGTTGACGACAGGAGGAGGAGGAAGTGGTGGTGGCGGTGGTTGTTGACTCTAGAGAGAGAGAAGGGGGTAGTGGGTTAGGGGTGAAGATGATGAAGTTGTGATGGGTTGGGTTTTGGTTAGTTTGTTCTTGAGTTTGGTGGTTGTAATGGAGGTGTAGATATGTAAAGAAGGTGATGTGGGTGGGTCCCACGTTTTTTGTTTTTTAATTTTAAGGGCTGTTTAGTCTTTTAACAAGCGAGTTAACAGAATCATTTAACGGTGTTAGTGTTTTGGTTTTAAATAGGAACAAAAATAAAACGTTAGGGGTTAGATGAGGATTTTTAAACTATAGGGATGCAAATGGTCAAAATCACCAAACCTCAAGGATGCAAATGGTAATTTACTCTTTTATTTATTATTTTTATTTCTAATGTGAAGTTAGTTTCCTTAAATTAATGTTATACTTTGTGTAAATTTATAGAAAATCCCATAGATTATAATATTTTAATTCTAGTTCCTTTTTATCATTAGCAAGCCACTAAGTTCTGTATTTTTTAACCTTAGTTGGTTTTATGTCGGTTTTGATATTTTAACATTCGAGGCTTGGTTTTTAACGGGTTTTTAGGTTCGGGTCAATAATTGGTTCACCTTAATCATATAATACTTTAATATACTTAGGGAGTCTTCTTGGTTCTGAATAGTTCATGTTTTTAGCTTAAGGATACGTTTTTGTAAATTTTAACCATATTAGCATGAATAAACTTCCTATATTTGTTTCCCAAGAAAACGAGATCTATAAATTATAAAATTAAATATTTAAGTATTTTATATCACTAAAAGTCCCCTATAATTTATTCCATTCAATTTATATGCATTTTTGACGTTCCCGTTAGTTCTACCGGTTAGTCCCGTTAAGTGTCCGTTAAGTCTCGGTTTTGGATTTCTAGGTGTTTTCATCATATTTTTTCTTTTTCCAAACATTTTAATATCATAAATAGCTTCTAAACAATCTCTTAACTTCATTAACTCAAATCTCCAGCTTCTTTCTTTTATTTATCTCAAAAACATATATTCTTGAGTTTTGTATATTTTATTAAAATATGAAATACATAGACTTTAATTATAAAACTTTAGTTTTAACTTAAGATGGTTTTATATAACTTCCAAAAATATTTATTTTGAAATTTTTAGACCTAGATATCATACTTTCATATTTTTGCAAAAAACGGGTTTTCGGGTGTGCCATTTTTTCTAAAACCGCACTTGTGAGCAAACGGGGTCTTAAGAAATCTTTATGTATCATTAATTTACTGAATATTTAGTGTTTCATAGTTCCTCAAGTCGTTGGGTGTGTGTCATAGAGTTTGTTAGGTCTCTAACTCGACGAAACGCGATAAAACGTGGTGTTCACGCGTTTTTGGTTGATATGAGTTACCTTGTCGTGCGAGGTGAATGTGATGGATGTGTGGGATGCAAAAGGGACTTGGAATGATGGAAAGAAGATTCCCATAGTAGTGTATTAGTTCAAATCATAGAGTGAAAGATGTGAAGGATAGAAACTTGGTGATTGGAAGTTGTATTCTTGTAGTGTTACCTTAGCTCAAAGATGTGAATGGCTTGGCTCTTGTGGTTGATTCTAACCTTAAAAGGGGCTGATTATTATTGTTCCTTGAGTGTAAAAGAGTAAGAAATATGTAGGAGATTAGAGGGAGTGTGTGGAGAACTTGAGAGAAAATATAGTAGTGAAATGGGTGGTGATAGTGGTTTGGTTGTGGTGTTCGCCGAGAGGGGTTTTGGGGTAGGGGGTTGGGTCCTACTATCTTGGTTGATTACAAAATATCACCTGGGTTAGTGAGTGATTTTGGTGATTTTAACACTCATTCAAGATATGGCAAGATTGGGGTTCCACCTAGGCCATGCATGGGTGTTGATTGGGTGGGATGTGAAGTCGTAGATAGGCTGTAGTTCACTAGGTAGTATCTTTAGAATTTGCAAGACAAAATAATATATTTTGTTTGATGTGTGAGGGTGGTATGTGTATGTGTGTCGTACGTATGCATGCATGTATATGTGTGAATGGTGGCCGCATGTATATGCATATGTATGTGCATCTGTGTCATGTATTTTTATACATGTGTTTATATATGTATATATATACGGGTGTGTGTATGCGTGTGTGACGGGTGTGTGTGTTTCTTGTACGTGGGCATGCATACATAGGTGTATGCATGTATGCCGTAAAATATATATGTATGTATGTATTTATGGGTGAGCTATTTTAATTACCCAATAGTCATCATATGGTTATTTTTAGTTTTTATTTATATTGGTATTAACATTTCGTGTGTCTATTATTTTGTTTAGAGTCATCATTATTACCATTATTATTGTAATTATAGGTTATGTTTTGCAAGGGTTTTTATACTTCTCATTAGGGTTGTGGTTTAATAAATTATAAGTTTTTATTTATTGGCAATTGCTTAATTTGGTGATACGCGTAATTAGGTTTGTAGATTTCCTTCAATATAGTTTAATACTTAGTTGTACTTAATTTGTTTTCTTTCTTTGATAGCTCTAGATTGTTTGGTAATATGGTTTATTTAATAACCTAGCGTTCATTAGTCAAGTTGGCATATAAAACCCAAATGGCCCATTAGGGTTTTGTGGGTCAAGCCCATTTAGCACTGTAGCCCAATGACCAGATTAAAGTTTGATGGGCCTAAGCCCATTATGGGGGGTGTGTGTGTGTATCCATGTCTTAGAGTTCGGTCTTGTTGGGCCTATCACATGGGCCTGTAATGTGACCAGTGTGTGGCCCATTAAGGTTTTTAAAAAAATTCTAGGCCCAAAACCAGGGTTGTCACATCCTCCCTTAGAAATTTCGTCCTCGAAATTCGTGTAATACTAGTCTTTCAAGTCATGTTCTAATCCTAGTGGTTAATTGGAGTTAGTTAGCTTCTCAAAAGTCATATAGTGTAATAATTCATATCTAACAATTCATATATATATATATATATACAGAGTCAATTTATTGTGATGTCGAGTGAGGGGTATTACCGACTTTTTCTTAACTTCCATTTTTAGTAGGTTTGGGATTTAGTAGGTGTGGGTATTTCTTTCGGATTTCACTTTCTGGTTCCCAGGTAAACTCAGGACCTCGTCGTGAGTTCCATTTAATCTTTACAATCGAAATCTTACCACACCTAAGCTTCTCTTCCTGTCTCCCTAATATTTCGAGTGGTTCCTCGACAAATTGGAGCTGAACATTAACTCGTACTTCCGTGTAGGGCACAATTAGGTTCTCATCGGACAAGCACTTTTTGAGGTTTGAAACGTGGAACGTGTCGTGTATTGCCCCCAGTTCTTCTGGTAATTCTAACTTATAGGCGACGGACCCGATTCTTTCAAGTATTTTAAAGGGTCCGACGTATCTCGGGCTTAATTTCCCTTGCTTTCCCAACCTAATTAGTCCTTTCCACGGGGACATTTTTAGCATTACCTGGTCTCCCACTTGAAATTCTAAGGGTTTGCTTCGGTTATCTGCATAGCTCTTCTGTCGATCTCTTGCTGCAGCCAGGCGTTCTCGAATTCGGTGTATCTTGTCAGTGGTTTCTTGTACAATTTCTGGGCCGGTTAGCTGGCCCTATGCTTGCATGGTAGCTGTTATTATAGGAAAATTCAGCTAGTGGAAAATGGGTGTCCTAATTTCTACCAAAGTCAATTACACAAGACCTTAACATATCTTCGAGAGTCTGGATCGTTCGTTCGAACTGGCTGTCGGTCTGGGGGTGGTAGGCGATGCTTAAATCCAGTTGTGTTCCTAAAGCTTGCTGAAACGTCTCCCAAAATCGGGAGGTAAATCGACTATCACGGCCCGAGATAATGGACAGAGGTACTCTGTATTGTGACACGACTTTGTCGACATATATTTTAGCCACTTTCTCCATTTTGTAGTCTTCCCTTATTGCCAAAAAGTGTGCCGACTTGGTCAGTCGGTCCACTATTACCCATATAGCGTCATATCCCTTTAAGGTTCGAGGAATTTTTGTGATAAAGTCCATGGTAACCCTTTCCCATTTCCACTCTGGTATCTCCGGCTGTTGGAGTAACCCAGATGGTTTCTGATACTTTGCTTTCACCTGGGAGCAAGTTAGACACTTCCATACATAAGCGGCTATATCTCTTTTCATCCCTGGCCACCTGTAGTTTATCTTTAGGTCCTTATACATCTTGTCACTCCCAGGGTGAATGGAATACCAAGATTTGTGGGCTTCATCAAGTACTGTGTTTCTCAATCCTCCAAGTGTTGGAATCCATGTCCTTCTATTCATTCTCATTATCCCGTCATCTTGGGTGTCTAACTGTTTCTCCATTCCTTTTAATCCTTCCTTCTCAATGTTCTCTTCTATTAGGGCCTCTCTTTATGTTCTTCGTATTTGATCCTTTAAATCGATCTGTGTCTTTATTCGCAGGACACGAACCCTAAGTGGTTTAGCCCTCTCTTTCCTGCTTAGAGCGCCAGCAACTACGTTTGCCTTACCGAGGTGGTATCAGATTTCGCAGTCATAGTCGTTAAGCAATTCCACCCATCTCCTCTGTCGCATGTCCAACATCTTCTGGCTGAAGATGTTCTGTAGGATTTTGTGATCGGTGATGATCATACACTTTTTACCATACAGGTAATGTCTTCATATTTTAAGTACGAACACCACGGCTCTTAATTCCAAGTCATGTGTGGTGTAATTTTGTTCATGCACTTTTAGTTGCCTTGAAGCGTATGCTATTACCTTACCCCTTTGCATCATGACACATCCGAGTCCTTGGTGTGAGGCATCACAATACACCGGATTGGTGCACTGCATATTTTCTACTTCAGGGTTTTAAAGGCTTCCTGCTATTTTACTTTCCAGTTGAACTTTGTGTTCTTCTGGGTCAGGTAAGTCAATGGTTTGGAAATTTTCGAGACGTTCTCTATAAATATACGGTAATACCCAGCCAACCCTAGGAATTGTCGCACCTCGGTGGGGGTCTTGGGGGGTTCCCATTTCTTAATTGCCTTGACCTTCACGGGATCAACCTGAATTCCCTTCTCATTCACTATGTGACCCAAAAACTGTACCTCTCTCATCCAAAACTCGAACTTAGAAAACTTGGCGTATAACTGCTTATTTTGAAGTAGCTCGAAAATCAACCTCAGGTGTTGTTTATATTTTCCCTCGGTCTTGGAATATATCAAGATGTCGTCTATGAAAACTATCATGAATTTGTCAAGATATGGCTTACACACCCTATTCATGAGATCCATGAATACTGCAGGTGCGTTAGTTAAACCAAAAGGCATCACTAGAAACTCATAATGCTCGTATCTAGTTCTAAAGGCGGTTTTTGGTACATCTTCTTCCTTGATTCGTAGCTGGTGATACCCTAACCATAGATCAATCTTAGAGTAGAACCGTGACCCTTGGAGTTGATCAAACAGATTATCAATTCTTGGAAGTTGATATCGATTTTTGATAGTGACTTTGTTTAACTCTCGGTAGTCAATGCACATCCTTAGGGTTTTATCTTTCTTTTTAACAAATAAAACGAAGCTCCCCATGGCGAGAAGCTTGGTCTAGTGAACCCTTTGTCCAAAAGTTCTTGCAGTTGCATCATCAGTTCTTGTGAATCCAAGGATCTCAACTCAGGAATTATCAGTATTAAAATAATGACAAGTTAATGAGCGCGGAATAATCATTAATTGTTGTTTAATTGTGTTAATTGAAGAACACAATCACAGAGACATAGTAAATATGAACACAATAATTGATTCAAATGTATTTCATTAATATTGAGTAATGATTACAGAAGAATAATTATAAAACTATGAACAATGATTTCTTCAATCGAATTGATGTTGTTGTTGATGTGACGGTGACTAGGCAACCGTAATATTGCTAAAATTGTGTTCTTTGAGATGTGAAACCTAGGACTCATATTTATAGGGACTTTGAGTCAGTTAAGGAAACACCGGATCTCTTAGGATTTGTTATTGAGTTGTGGACTTGTTAACTGATTGACATTACACAAGTGTTCTGGTCTTCTACAGATATCTTGTCTTTCGCAGGAACTTCTGTTCTTCTGTAGGAAACTTGCCTTACGTAGGAATCTTCACTTTAAAGTAATCCTTGGGTGATGTTGTTCATCCACAGACATAAAGGATGTCTTGTAAGAAACATATCTACGGATTGGCATTATTGTTCATCCGTAGATGTTTCTTACACTTAGCCGAGTTTTAGAAATTCACCAAGTATATTGTTTTTGCCTGTCATCATGTACATCACATAACGCATATGGGTTAACCTATACATTCAATGCATACATAATGATAGTCAGTTACAATTATTTATTACAAGTATTGATTAAAGTTCTAAGCCTATACAAAATGATCTAGACCTGTTCTTTCTAGATCTAACAATACTC
>BJCO01747038.1:0-17809 GCA_018326465.1 Flaveria floridana | reverse complement strand
GAGACTTCCTGGTCTGCTTTCCCTTCTTGCACGAGACACAAAAATCAGGAAGTTTGAAGTTCTTTACAGTGACTCCCTCAACTAAGTTGTTATGAATCAGATGATTCATCTTCCTTTGATTTATGTGTCCCATTCTCCTGTGCCATGAGATGGACTCCTTCTCTGTTGCTTTTGATAAAAAGCACTGAACAGTCGACTCAGTAGTAGAAGCATTTGACATGTCCAAGACGTACAAGTCGTTGTACCTTGATGCTGACATTAAGAGCTGCTCCTCAAGAATCTCCATCTCCTTCTAAAGAATGTAACATTTTCGATTGTCAAACATCACTTTGAAGCCCTTGTCACATATCTGAGAAACTGAAAGCAAATTGTTTACTAATTGTTGAACATAATTCATTTTATCAAACTTTACCTGTCCATTACCTACTTCTCCTGGTGCGGTAATGTATCCTCCTTTGTTTCCAGCAAAAGAAACGTGTCCCCCTCTAATTTGTTTAACGTTGAAAAGGAGAGACTGATTTCCCGTCATGTGCCTGGATGCTCCGCTATCTACTGTCCATGTGTTGGTAGAATCACTATAGCGGACAACCTGCACATAATAGAAAATAATTAGTTAAAGAGGGGGACCCAAGCCTTGACTGGCTTGGGTTTCCCTGAGGCATCACACATCACAAACTCAACCCACTGACCTTTAGCAGTTAGAGAGACCTCATCCTTCAGCTTATCAACACTATCAGACACATAAGACGTTTTAGCTTTCCATAGACCATCCTTGTGTAAGGATTGTTTGTGGTAAACCGATGACTGATTTACTATTTGAACTTTAGGTTTGTTTTCAAAAACAGGTTTAACCTCAGGCATCATAGACTTGCCAGTGACTTGTCGGTGTTGTCTGTGGTGTTGGGGAGGGGTAAAAGACCTAGCAGGTGTTTTAGACCTAACAGGAGTTTTAGATCTCTGTTTTGAAGAAAACTATTTAACATCTTGATCTAGTTCAACTTTAATCCTAGGTGTCTGATAGCGAGGACAGTTCGAAGAGATGTGACCTCTTTGTCCACAAGTATAGCATGATCTCCTCTCAACAGGACTAGGAGGTCTTTTGTGGGGTGGGGAGCACACTTCAGGTATGGGCTTTTTGGTCTCAACCTTTTGATTTTCACATTCTTTGATAAATTTTACTTGTTTGACATTATGATTACTTTGTCTTTTAAGATGATTGTTATCTTGCTTAACCGGTTTAGACTGAGTGGGTTTTGAAATCTTAGGTTGTATGACAGCAGATCTTGAACCCAACCCAAGAGATGCTTGAACATTCTCTTCCACCCAGTTCTCAATGATGGTTTTATCCCTTGTGCCTGAAGTTGATGTGTTCTGATCAGCAACCGGAGGAGCAGGTTTAACTATAATGTCCGGATCACTAACCAGAGGAGTAGTCATCACATGGTCCTTGATGGGATTATTATTAACAGGTCTTTATTTGGTGTTTAGTAGGATCTCATATGGTGGAGGCACAACTTTATAACCCAGCCCTTCCTCGTTGTTTCTTTCTTTAACCAAGTTTTTTAAGATATGAGAGGAACTAGCTAAACTATGTAGTTTTTGCTTTAAGGATTCATTTTCAACTTGTAAAACAGCTCTATCCTTTTTAGTTTCCTAAATTGTTTTTAAGTAAAACTTTATGTCATTTTCCTGGTTGAAAGCAGCAACTTTAGTCTCTTTTAATTGTTTTCTTAGCAAGTCAATTTTCTCCTTAAAACTGCTTTCATTTAGCTTTAATATACGATTTGCTTCAGTGCACGGTTTTAAGTCATTTACTAAGTTATCATTATGTTCTAATAACCTAGCAAATTTCAAATCAATGCTTTCCCTAAACTTATCACATTCAACACATGCATGTTTATTAAAGAGGTCGTCTTTCGATTCTACCTGTCCAGATGTAGAAGTGCCAGCCATGAAAGCAGCCTGGGGTTCCTGGTGTGCTGCAGATTCAGCATTTTGTTCATCCTCCACTAGTTGATCCACAGCAGCCAAAGTCTCATCCATATCAGTGGTATGAACCTCAACTGAGTTCTCCCCCTCACTCGCTGAGTCTTCGTTCAGATCATCAACCAATGCAATGTTAGCCTCACCATCAGATAAGAAACGGAAGGACCAGTCTTGTCCTTCATCACCCTGTGCTACCATTGCTTTGGATTCATTGCTGGTTGACGTTGACTTTGGAGTCTTGTCTTTATCCTGCCTGTTAAATGATGAGAACGGATTGCCATTTCCTGTCTTTTTGGGTTTGACACACTCTCGCTTGAAATGGCCTTTTTCACCGCAGTTGAAACAGGTGTCTTTAGACTTGTAGAATCCAAACGTTATATCCTTTGTAGCCACCAGGTTCTGTCCCGTCTATTTAACGAACTTCTTTGCTCTACGCACAACACTAGCGAGAGCCCACATTATATCCATCCGTTCAAGCTCCGTTTCATCAACCTGTTCATCATCTTCATCAGCTAGATGGCAATTTCCAATCTTTCCTGCAACTAACCCATCATAAGAATGTACCACAGCAGCTAGTAGATCCATATGCTCCTTAGAAACTTCAACAGTTACGTTGCTCAAATTCTCCGTATTTAACTTTGTCGATTGAATTTCTGGAGCTTTGAATTGAACACTTGATGATCCACCCGATTCACAGCTTGAAGAAGTACTTGGAATGCTTGCAGATGTGTTAGACACGAAAACCATCTGCAAAGGTGCACTCGAAGACGCTGTAGTAGGAGTCAAATTGTAGAGAGAAGGATTCTGATTGTAGTTACCCTTCTTAGACTTGTACTTATTTCGAACCTCTTCCTCCCTCAACTTCAGAATAAAGTCATTTATGTCCAAAGTCTCCAACACAGCATTAAATCTCAAAGTGGAAACAAATGAATCCCACTTATCAGGTAACCCATCGGCTAAACTTGCCACCTTGTCTTCCATGGACGTTTTAACCCCTTGAGTGTGCAGTTCACTCATCAAATGATAGAAGCAGTCAATTACATCATCCAAACTTTCATTCCCAATAGACGAGAAGTTATCAAATTCTTTCTTCAATGCTTTCGTCTTCAGAGACTTAAGTGTTGCATTTCCTTCATGTCGCTTCTCAAGAGCCTCCCATAACTTTTTGCACTGCTTGTCTTCTGAGAACTGATGGAAGATGTCTTTTGGAATGGACTGTGTCAAAAATGCATAGGCCTTCTTCTCAGCATTGTATGCAGTCTTTTGTGCCTCAGTCAAACCACTTAGTGTCAGTGGAACACCATCAGCTCCAACGGGCAAAGTGTAGCCAGTCTCAATAGTGTCCAGAGGTTTGTGTCTACTCCGTTCAGATGAATCTCAAACCTTTGCTTCCATTGATAATCGTCAAGAGACAGAAGCTTTGGTGGTTTGGTATGATTCCCGATCTCATTCTCCAAGAGCAATAGATTCTGGATCCTGGAGTCCTTCCCTGCTGAGAGTGCAAAGTTCTGTGTGTCCATAGTGAATTAGTCTTAAACTTGAAAACCAACTGTTTATACGACTGGGGATGCGACTGGGGTACGACTGAGACACAACTAGGTGATTGAGCTTAGTCGTGCGACTAAGCAGACGACTAGGATAGTGGTACGAGTGAACAAACCAACAGGGCCAATCGTGCGATTGAGCAAGCGACTGGGCCAATCGTGTGATTGAGCAAGCGACTGGGCCAATCGTGCGATTGAGCAGAGCGAAAGGAGTTCAGTCATGCGATTGAGTTAATCGTGCGACTGAGACTGCTGACTTCAAAATTTTTCAGACTTTTCACGCAATTCGACCCAAAAACACAATTTTGAAAACTCTAGTAGGCTGAAACTCGAAAAAGATTAACTTTTGAGCACATGCACTCGTAAAAACTGGATTTTTATGCAGACAGAACGAATCTTTTGACTAAAAACGTTGACTTTTTGCAGAAAACTCGATTGAATCCACGAAGAATCAAGGGCCAAAGCTCTGATACCACTTGTTAGGACTGTGTACGGATGGAGTACTAACTGATTCAACGTGAAACCAGATCAAATAGTGTGGAATCCTATTTGATTGGCGATCCAATTAGGGAGAACGTTCCGATCAAAACTAACGATGAGAATACGTTAAGAATTGATTAGAATCGATCAGAAACGTTCTATGAAGTTGGAAGGGACGACGAACAGGAACGGCTAGGGTTGATAATTCTCGAAGTGTTACATTTTTCCATGAATTAAGTGGTATTTATAGGTTACAGCTCTCATTCGTATGACTGAGCCATGCGTATGGCTCAGTCGTGCGACTGAGTCGTACGACTGATTCATTCGTACGACTGAGTGAGTCTTATGACTTAATCATGTGATTGACTCAATCACCTAGTTCAGTCGTGCGACTTGTCGCATGGTCCAGTCGTGCGACTAAATCGTGATACTTAGTTAAACATATTCTTGAACCTTTAATGATACAGAACTGTGTCTAACAACTGTAAACCTATAATGCATGTTCATATAAATGTGTAACAATAAATCATATTAATAGATATAACATTCAACAACCAACAAACATTCAAAGAAGAGTTTTTATTTCATATATCAAACATTACATAAGTGTTACAAAATGAAAGTCAATTACATTTAAGCTCACTAGAACTAGAACTAGGGACATGTGTACCAACAAATAAGTGAAAGCATAAATGTTGACATTATTCCAACTTCTAAATTACATCATCCTGATACAGATGATATAAGTATTAATTCATTGAAGTTGTGGTTGCAATCAAGAAACTATCCAAGAAAAAGATTGAATATACTGCAAGGAACTTCTTTGAGGAACTTAGTCGGAAGTTTTCAAGAAATTGAGAAGCAACATAACAGAATGATAGTGCTTGATACAGATAACCCTCAATATCTGGAGATCACTAAAAGAACAAGAATTTTGAAACCTCAATAGATATAATCTATGGAGTTAGTGAAGAGAACTCATGAGAAGAGGAAAGAGTTGATGGAGATGTTTCCAGAGAATGAACAACAAGCTTATAATGTTTCAGTTGATCAGAAACAACTATAGAACAAAGATAGATCTGTTGGATATATTGTGAGAGATGTTTTGCAAACAGGACAATCAATTTCTGTATTGCTCAATGCAATGATTGTTCCTGATAAAACAAAATAAGTAAATATAATAGCTTGGAAGTATGATGAAGTTTTTTATGAATTTTTTTATAAAGAGAGTGAATGCTATATGTGATGTTTATCATTTTGATTCAAGCATTATTGCTCTTCCTGTTTAAGATCTAAAGGAGTTACGTAAATTACCTTTGATTAATCCAACAAAGACACATCGAGCAGAAAATTTTGTAAAACAATTAGATCTAGGCATTTCAAGGATGGCATCTTTTCTTCAAACAAGTTGTGATCAAGTAGATAAGGAATACTTTAAGAATTTAAAGAAAAGAAAGAAAGGAGCTTCCAGTTCAGCAGAAGGTGAAAGTTTTTTGGAAACATTCAGTGATAAGTATTATGATAAACTAATTAATCCTGAATTAAAAGTGATAGATGACACTCAAACATCAAAACCAATTTTGAGATGGTTTTATCATGCTGATTCTTTCAATTGATGTTAGTAAGAAACTTAGACGATTTGGATAAAGATGTGATATGCTTCTTTGGAGTGTTTGAACTTAAACTCCTACATCCAAGTTATATCTCAATTTTGTCAAATCAAAAGTTTGATCGAGTGCCGTCTTGTGACATCCGGTAATTTTTCGTTACCAAACTCCGCTAGTTCCGTTAAGTCTTGCATTCATGTGTCATGAGCACACACTAGTTGTCGTTGAACGTTGGTGACCTAATAATAATAATCAATTATAAACAATCATAATCTAATTAATAATGTTGTTTATTGGTTGTGATTATGTGATTTATGAGTTTATGGATTTTAAATATTTATTTGTAAATTTTACGCGATAACGTGACAACGTGTTATATATATATATATATTTAATGTGTTGTGTGACTTGTGGTAAATGTTTAGGATTATGATTATTGATTAATAATACTTGTGTTTTATAGTTAAAAATTATTTAAAAGTGTTAGAAAGATTGGTTTTTATAAAATACAAGTAAAAGGGTTTATCTTGTAAATTATCATTAAACTAAACTTACCAAAAATGCAACCCTAAACCGCTCCCAAACCTCATTCAGACGCAAACCCCTTCCACACACCCTCACCTTGCGAATTCAAGTCTCTAATCACATAAACATTCGGATTTTGGGTGATTCAAAGGATTACAAGGTGTTTACAAGTCCAATTATTGATTCCCACTCATCTAAAGGTTAGTATTCTGTTGTATTGTGATTTTTCGGTTCTTGAGGAACCCTAATTCGTAAATGTTGATGATAATGTGAAATTGATGATGATTCCATGTTAGTATTTTTGTATTGAAGCTAGTTTAGGTGTTAATTGCAAGTATTGATATGGATTTTGATGTTCTAGACCATATTAGGTCAAAACTAGAAACTTTGATTTAGGCAACTAATGAAATTGATGTTGTTTGATGATTGTATGATGTTAATTAGATGATATGGAGGCTAGGTTACATTGATCGTGCAAGAAATTGAAGAATTTGATGTGTTGTTCATAGGTTACTAATAATAGTAACTTTATTTTGCTTAGAATGTTGAATTGTTGACGAATTGATGTTATGGATGTGTTTATGATGATGATTAGATGTTAGATTGTTGTTATGAACATTGCGAATTCAAAAATACATGTTATAGTTCATACATTACTAAAGATAGTAACTTTTTTTATATGAAATTGATGAATCATGTTAATTAGGTGTCGTAGATGATGTCTTGGTATGTTATGAACTTGATTAGGTATGAAATTGATGAAACTGTGGTTGATTTGGATGCTAGATCACTTTTGGATATTACTTTCCCAAAAGGGAAACTTTATTTTTGATGAACTTTAGATACGATGATTTGGACATGTTCTTGATGTTAGGATCATGCTACACTGTTTATTGAGGACGTCTAATATGATAGAATGTGTTGATTGAGTTGTATGGATGCTTGGTTGATCATATACGGTGTATAGATTTTGGTGATCATGTATGATGATGAATTATGATTAGTGATTAGGGAATCATGTTTGGGACTGTAAATTGATCATTGTTGTGTATGTTGGATGGAATGAAATTGGTTAATAAATGTGATTATGATATTTGGTGGTATGATGATCTAAGTAGTACATATGGATAATGTAGTATCACATGTGATCCATTTGTATGTTAACCATGTATGATATATGATTATGCTTTCTTAAATGAATTATCACCCATAATGTCACCAACGGGTCAAACGGGTCAACTGGGTCAAACGTGTCTGTTTTTTCTGAAACCTTGAGTCCTTGGTTTGTAGAGTACTTAGGGTTCCATTATGTTCTCTATATACATGTACTTATGTACTTGCATGTTCTAGGTAACCTCGGAAGGTTGTCTTTCCACTTGTTCTTTTCAAGTTAAACCCTAAGTATCCTTTACACGTATTAGGTGAGTTCATGCCCCACTCTTTTACATAGTCTCTTTTGGGGGAGATAGCATACTGGTAATCTCAAACGCTTTATATATTTAAGTTGTGTATAATATTTATATGGTGTTGTTTACCATGGAAAAGTCCTCACACTTTTGAATTGTTAATATTGACTAGCAGGGAAATTTGGGTAGTACTACTGGGTCTGACGAGCCCCACCTGTGTGACTCAAGGTCAAACGGGTGCAATTTTGTCCTAATGCACTTTGTCACGACCTGGTAAGTCATGGCAGAAGGCAATAAACTTATCACAGTCAGCTTCAATTGTGAAATCACTATGATTAATATTTACTGTTAATAGATTAGCTATCTGTTACAATACACTTCTTATATATATATTACAACTGTTTAATGATTTATATTTGAAATGCAAACTCTTGAACTCACCAATAATTGTATTGACTTGTTTAGTATGCCATTCTCAGGTTAAGGTTGCCAGTTGCCTAGGAGCATGCACACGTCAGCATTATTAAGTTATCAGCATTGTTTTAAAAATATCATTTTGGAATATGTTTATTTTAAAGGTTTATTCTTGGTTATTTGCATTATGGTCGGGCGCGTATGTTTTGTGCATTTTCTTTACATGTTACTTTGATTTGGGTTTTTTGACTATTTAAACGCTTCCGCAATATTTCAAGTTAAACTTTGATTTTGTTTATTAGCTCATATAGAGTCGTTCTAAGTAACTAATGACTGAGATCCTGGTTTGTCACGCGCCTCGCGGTAAAACCCCGCACGCAGATTTTGAGGGTGTGACAGATTGGTATCAGAGCTATTGGTTATAGGGAACTAGGTTGCATACACACTAGACTATAACTGCATACAGTTAGTTAGTTACTTGTTCCTTATTCCTCTACTGTATACTCATTGGCATACACATCGCATTCTCTGCAGCATGGCATCATCATCGAGAGCTCCGGTTAAGCGACCAGTATCACCTACATGTTCTTAGTCCCCACCTCCCTCACCTGTACCTGATAATGGACCTGACTGGCCCCGTCTAGCCTATCCTCGAGGAGTAATTGATTGGGATCAACCTTTTGCCTTGATGGAGCGTGACCCCTAACGAGACTGGAGCTTCTACCCCAAGTTTGTAGACCATATAATATATAGGGAGCGCGTACCAGTTTCGAGGCCCAGAACTAGGAACACCGCTGAGCAGCCAACATCTTCTCTTTGATGGACGGTGCAGTCCAACGAATAGGTGATTGCTGCACTGGATACTGAGCAGCAACGTGTCAAGCAACTCAGAAGCGATAATTGTACACCGCAACACGAGGTGTACAAACTACAACATCGATTGGATGCACTCGAGGAGCGACACGGGAAGACCCTAAATCGGTGTTACCTTATGGAAGACGGTATAATAGCACTTAGAGGACGCGTAAGTGCTCGGGAACTGCGGGATGCAACAGCCGATAACAGACTTGCTACCTTAGAAGCCTAACTGGCAGCGCTTCAGATCGCTATAGCTCCTGCTCTGGCAGAGGACCGTGAGGATGAGGATCCTGAGGAAGCCCCTGAGGAGGAGGAGGAACCCGAGGAGGAGGAACCCGAGAAGGGAGAACCCGAGGAGGAGGGACCGGAGAGGATGGATGATGACAGCGATGGGTCAGGTGTTGTCGATTGGTTTTCTTTATATGACTTAGACTATGTAGTGTTTCCCTCTTTTGAAACCTACGTGGGAAGGGTTGTTTCCCAACCCGAACGACAAACTTAAATTTTGACATTGGTGAATACTTTGTTATTCATTACAATTTATTTATCTTGGTTATCATTTTTGTTATGAATGTTATGGTTGTAATGATTCATTATTTCTATTGTTTACTATACTTCAATGAGATAAATGTGTTTGATGTTACTCATTATTGTATTTGTGAATGTAAAGTAAAAAATGGACGCCCGTGGACTTGGACATGGACGTTGACGTGGGCATGGGCGCGGACGTGGACGTGGACATGGCGCCGGAGACCATGGCGGTGGTGCCATAAACATGACTCTTGCTAAGTTAGCTTCCTTAATAAATGAACATGCTCAGGCAGCAGTTGCTGCTGCCCAGCCGGGATAGCCAGCAGGTAAATGACAACGGGAAGTTAATCCAATTATCCTGGTTAAACGTATAGGATATCTGACCAATGTTTGTTGTGTTAAAACAGGACCACCAGTGTGTACCTATAAGTCCTTTAGGGACTGCAAACCGCATACCTACAACGGGACTGAAGGGGCTATAGGACTGGTGTGATAGTTTGAGAAGATAGAGTCTGTCTTCTCCAAATGCAACTGCCCTCTTGTTGATCAGGTGAAGTATGCCGCTGCAACCTTGGAAGGTGCGGCTCTTTCCTGGTGGAACGCGCAGGTTCAAACACTGGGCCAAGCTATGGATAATGAGCTTCCTTAGGCTGAATTCAAGGAAATGATGACTGAGGAGTATTGTCCTCGTAATGAAGAACATAAGCTGGAGATGGAGTTCTGGCAACTCAAGATGCACGGCTCGGAAATCGAGGCCTACACCACCCGGACCCACGAACTCGCCACTTTATGCCGGGGGATGTGAACGAAATGCATAAGAGGGTCAAGCACTACATCCGGGGATTAGTACCTGAAATTCAAAGCATGGTGACTACTTCCAACCCTGCTATGATTCAAAAAGCCATCCGGTTAGCTCATAAGCTAACTGATCAAGCGGTGGAACAGGGACGTCTACCAAAGCGGGGCGTTGTGGCGAGCGTTCCCAACAATAAGAGAAAATGGGATGGTCCCAGCAACAAAGCATCATCTTACAGTAGTCAACCTCAATCCCAACAGCAACAACCAATTCAGAAACAACAGAGGTTTGACAATAATCAAAGCTTCAATCTGGTGATCCCAAAAAATCAAGGACCCAGTGGTTATGGCGGTAAACACCCCAAGTGCAACCGGTGCAATTACCATCATGTGGGAAGGTGTGATTCCTTCAAATGCCAGCACTGAGGGAAGAAGGGACACACAGCCAAAGACTTTCATGGTGAACTGTTGAGGAAGCCACAACAAACTTAAGAGACTCCTAAAGGTTGCTTCGAATATGGGAAGGAAGGGCATTACAAGCGCAACTGCCCAGAACTGAGGAAGAATGGGAATGGCAATAATAATAATGGCCATAACAACAACAACAATGGCAACAACAACAATAACGGTAATGGCAACAGTAATGGTGGCAACAACAACAATGGAGCTAAGGGAAGAGCCTTCGTCATTGGTTCAGGTGAGGCTCTAGACGACCCTATGACTGTTACTGGTACATTTTCTGTTAATGGATGTTTTGTTATAGTACTATTCAATACTGGATCCCATAAAAGTTTCGTGTCCTTCAAATTCTGTAGTGTTTTAATTGATACGCCCTCAGCCTTAGAATCTACACACACCATAGAATTAGCCGATGGCAAACAGATTCATGTAACACATATCCTTAGAGATTGCAAGATAGAGCTTGCTGGTCATACTTTCGCTATAGATCTTATGCATGTTATGCTGGGGAGTTTTGACGTAGTGTTATGCATGGATTGGCTCTCTAATAAGCAAGCGGAAGTCATATGCCACGAGAAAATCATACGGATTCCTATTGGTGATGAAATTCTTACGGTAAGAGGTGATAGGAGTGGTGCGGTGATAGGCATCATCTCGTACATGAAGGCACAAAAGTTATCGAGAAAACGTCATTTAGCAATATTGGCACTCGTCATCGATAAGCATCCGGATGAAAGGAAAATGGAGGACATTCCCGTAGTACGTGACTTTCCAGAGGTGTTTCCAGAGGATCTTCCTGGACTACCACCTCACCGTCAAGTGGAATTCCATATTGAGTTGACTCCCGGCGCAGCCCTGATTGCTAGGGCACCTTATCGATTAGCACCGAACGAACTACAGGAGTTGTCATCACAACTTTAGGAGCTTTTAGATAAGGGCTTTATTCGACCTAGCACCTCACCTTGGGGAGCCCCTGTCCTTTTTTTTAAGAAAAAGGATGGCATATTTCAAATGTGCATCGACTATAGGGAGTTGAACAAGGTCATAGTAAAGAACCGGTATCCCTTACCTCGTATTGATGATCTGTTCGATCAACTTCAGAGATCCAGTTACTATTCTAAGAACGATTTAAGGACGGGGTATCATCAGTTGCGAGTTCATGAGGAAGACATCTAGAAAACCGCTTTCAGGACTCGTTACTGATATTACGAATTCTTGGTCATGCCCTTTGGTTTAATTAATGCACCTGCTATGTTCATGGACCTCATGAACCGCGTGTAAAAACCCTATCTCGATCATTTCGTTATTGTTTTTATCGATGACATACTCATATATTCTAAGACCAAGGAGGATCATGAAGAACACATACGATTGATCTTAGAACTGCTGAAGAATGAGCAATTATACGCCAAATTCTCTTAGTGTGACTTTTGGATATGAGAGGTGCAATTCCTAGGTCATATTGTTAATGAGAAGAGGATACATGTTGATCCTGCCAAAGTTGAGGCAATCAAGAATTGGGATGTACCCCAAACGCCGAGCGAGATAAGCAATTCCTTGGGTTAGCAGGATATTATCTATGATTCATAGAGGGATTCTCTAAGATCGCACAACCTCTCATAGCATTAACTCATAAGGGAATGGCATACAAATGGGGTGAGAGCCAAGAATTGGCTTTTCAACTGTTAAAACAGAAACTTTGTAGTGCAGCGATATTGGCACAGTCGGAGCGAACGGATGATTTCGTGGTGTATTGTGACGCATCCATTTAGGGACTGGGTTGTGTCTTGATGCAGCGAGATAAGGTGATAGCCTACACCTTGAGACAACTAAAGGTTCACGAGAAGAACTATACCACCCATGACTTAGAATTGGGTGCGGTGGTTTTTGCCTTAAAGATTTGGATATATTACTTGTACGGTACCAAGTGCACTATCTACACCGATTACAAGAGCCTTCAACACATCTTTGAGCAAAGGAATTGAATATGAGGCAACAATGTTGGGTGGAGCTACTGAATGATTATGATTGCGCTATCAAGTATCATCCAGGAAAGGCGAACGTGGTTGCCGATGCCTTAAGTCAGAAAGAAATAGCTAAACCCAGACGGGTGCGAGCCATACAGCTTACAATCAGTACCCACCTGCCTGAACAAGTTAAGGAAGCTTAAGTAGAAGCCTTAAAAGCAGAACATGTCGGGTCTAAGTCATTACGAGGGATGGATAAACAACTACAGGTGAAAGAGGATGGAATTCATTATTTCATGGATAGACTTTGGGTGCCTGTCTATTGAAATCTAAGGGATTTAGTTATGAGCGAGGCATATAAATCTAAGTATTCTATACATCCTGGATCTGACAAGATGTATCATGACCTAAAGGCGTACTACTGGTGGCCTAACATGAACGCAGATGTAGCTACGTATGTGGGCAAGTGTTTGACCTGCTCAAAGGTAAAGGTGGAATACCAAAAACCATCCGGACTTTTACAACAACCCGAGTTACCAATACGGATATGGGAACAAATCTCCATGGATTTTATTACTAAGTTACCCCAGACTAATACTGGTTGTGACACGATATGGGTTATCGTGGAATGGTTGACAAAGTCTGCTCACTTCCTTGCAATTAAGGAAACTAACAAGACAGAGAAATTAACCCGACTATACCTTAAGGAGTTCGTTTCGAGACACGGTGTACTGACCTCAATTATTTCTGACCGCGATGCTCATTTCACGTCACACTTCTGGCAATCACTGTAGAAATCTCTGGGTACACGATTGGATATGAGTACTGCTTATCATCCACAGACTGACGGCCAGAGTGAGTGTACTATACAGACGTTAAAGGATATTCTACGTGCCTGTATGATTGATTTCGGGAATAACTAGGAAGTTCACCTGCCATTGGTGGAACTTTCTTATAACAACAGTTATCACACTAGTATACAGGCAGCACCTTTCGACGCTTTGTATGGGAGAAAATGTCAATCACCAGTTTGCTGGGCGAAAATTGGTGATAGTCAGCTAACGGGTCCCGAGTTAATACATGAGACTACTGAGAAGATTGTGCAGATACGGAACCGTATAGCTGTAGCACTAGGCAGACAGAAAAGCTATGCTGACAAGCGACGGAAACCCTTAGAGTTTCAGATTGGTGACAAGGTTTTATTGAAGGTCTAACCATGGAAGGGCGTAGTTCGGTTTGGCAAGCGGGGAAAGCTAAATCCGAGATACGTTGGACCATTTAAGATAGTGGAAAGAATAGGTCCAGTGGCCTATCGATTAGCTCTACCTGATTCACTAAGTGGAATCCATGATGTATTTTACGTTTCGAATCTAAAGAAGTGTTTAACTGATGAAACAATGGTCGTACCGCTAGAGGAAGTTCAAGTGGATGAACAATTACGCTTTATTGAAGAACAAGTCGAGGTGATGGACCGTGAGGTGAAAACACTTAAGCAAAGCAAGATACCCATAGTCAAAGTTCGTTGGAACTCGTGACGTGGACCAGAATTCACATGGGAACGTGAAGATCAAATGAAGCTTAAGTATCCTCAACTATTGGACAAGACAATGCCTGCAGACGAAGGCATTGATTTAAATTTCGGGACACAATTTCTTTCAACATGGGGATGATGTGACAACTCATCCAAAACTCACTCGATTTTGATTTTTGTGTGCCAATACAGTAGACCAGTGACGGAACACTCACCATGTAACATAATTTTCGGGACGAAAATTCTTTCAACATGGGGATAATGTGACATCCGGTAATTTTTCGTTACCAAACGCCGTTAGTTCCGTTAAGTCTTACATACATGTGTCGTAAGCACACACTAGTTGTCGTTGAATGTTGGTGACCTAATAATAATAATCAATGATAAACAATGATAATCTAATTAATAATGTTGATTATTGATTGTGATTGTGTGATTTATGAGTTTATAGATTTTAAATATTTATTTTGTAAATTTTATATGATAACATGATAACGTGTTATATATATATATATATTTCTTGTGTTTTGTGACTTGTGATAGATGTTTAGGATTATGATTATAGATTAATAATACTTGTGTTTTATAGCTAAAAATTATTTTAAAGTGTTAGAAAGATTGGTTTTTATAAAATACAAGTAAAAGGGTTTTTCTTGTAAATTATCATTAAACTAAACTTACCAAAAATGCAACCCTAAACCCCTCCCAAACCTCATTCGGCCGCAAACCCCTTCCACACACCCTCACCTTGCGAATTCAAGTCTCTAATCACATAAACATTCGGAGTTTGGGTGATTCAAAGGATTACAAGTTGTTTACAAGTCCAATTGTTGATTCCTACTCATCTAAAGGCTAGTATTGTGTTGTATTGAGATTTTTAGGTTCTTGAGGAACCCTAATTCGTAAATGTTAATGATAATGTGAAATTGATGATGATTCCATGTTAGTATTGTTGTTTTGACGCTAGTTTGGGTGTTAATTGCAAGTATTGATATGGATTTTGAAGTTATAGACCAAATTAGGTCAAAACTAGAAACTTTGATTTGGGGAACTTTTAGGATTGATGAAATTGATGTTGTTTGATGATTGTATGATGTTAATTAGATGATATAGATGATAGGTTACATTGATTATGCAAGAAATTGATGAATTTGATGTGTTGTTCATAGGTTACTAATAATAGTAACTTTATTTTGCTTAGAATGTTGAATTGTTAATGAATTGATGTTATGGATGTGTTTATGATGATGATTAGATGTTAGATTGTTGTTATGAACATTGGGGAATTCAAGAATACATGTTATAGTTCATACATTACTAAAAATAGTAACTTTTTTATATGAAATTGATGAATCATGTTATTAGATGTTGTAGATCATGTCTAGGTATGTTATGAATTTGATTAGGTATGAAATTGATGAAATTGTGGTTGATTTGGCTGCTAGATCACTTTTGGGTATTACTTTCCTAAAAGGGAAACTTTATTTTTGGTAAACTTTGGATATGATGATTTGGACATGTTCTTGATGTTAGGATCATGCTAGAGTGTTTATTGAGGATGTCTAATGTAATAGAATATGTTGATTGAGATGTATGGATGCTTGGTTGATCATATATAGTGTATAGATTTTGGTGATAATGTATGATGATGAATTATGATTAGTGATTAGGGAATCATGTTTGGGACTGAAAATTGATCATTGTTGTGTATGTTGGATGGAATGAAATTGGTTAATGAATGTGGTTATGATATTTGGTGGTATTGTGATCTAAGTAGTACATATGGATAATGTAGTGTCACATGTGATCCATTTGTATGTTAACCATGTATGATGTATGATTATTCTTGCTTAAATGAATTATCACCCATAATGTCACCAACGGGTTAAACGGGTCAACTGGGTCAAACGTGTCTATTTTTCTGAAACCTTGAGTCCTTGCTTTGTAGAGTACTTAGGGTTCCATTATGTTCTCTATATACATGTACTTATGTACTTGCATGTTCTAGGTAATCTCTAAAGGTTATCTTTCCACTTGTTCTTGTCAAGTTAAACCCTAAGTATCCTTTACGCGTATCAGGTGAGTTCATGCTCCACTCTTTTACATAGTCTCTTATGGGGGAGATAGCATACTGGTAATCTAGAAACGCTTTATATATTTAAGTTGTGTATAATATTAATATGGTGCTGTTTACCATAGAAAAATCCTCAGACTTTCGAATTATTAATATTGAATAGCGGGGAAATTTGGGTAGTACTACTGGGTCTGACGACCCCCAGCTGTGCAACTCGAGGTCAAACGGGTGCAATTTTGTCCTAATGAACTTTGTCTCGACCTGGTAAGTCGTGGCAGGAGACAATAAATTTATCACAGTCAGCTTGAATTGCGAAATCACTATGATTAATATTTACTGTTAATAGATTATCTATCTATTACAATACACTTCTTATATATATTACAACTGTTTAATGATTTATATTTGAAACGCAAACTCTTGAACTCACCAACCATTGTATTGACTTGTTTAGTATGCTATTCTCAGGTTAAGGTTGTCAGTTGCCTAGGATCACGCACACGTCAGCATTATTGAGTTATCATCATTGTTTTAAAAATACTAGTTTGGAATATGTTTATTTTAAACGGTTATTCTTGGTTGTTTGCATTATGGTCGGGCGCGTATGTTTTGCGCATTTTCTTTAAATGTTACTTTTATTGGGTCTTTTGACTATTTAAACGCTTCCTCAATATTTAAAGTTAAACTCTGATTTTGATTATTAGTTCATATAGAGTCGTTCTGAGTAACTAATAACTGAGATCCTGTTTTGTCGGTAAAGCCCTGTACGCGGATTTTGAGTGTGTGACACGTCTGAAGTAGCTGAAAATGACAGGAAGTACTTCATGACAATCATTAATGTAATGAATGCAGCTATAGAGCGGATTTCTTTGAGAAAAGCTCTAGCATATGCAAACATTGTAAAGAAAGATATCAATAATATTGAATTCATGTAAATTTCAAGTAAAGGTGTCTTGGAAATTCATTCAAATGATTATCCTAAACCAAAGTCTCTTTGGACAGCCCAACTACATCAACATGAATGAATTTCCAAGACACCTTGGACAGCCCAACTACATCTTTTCATAATATAGTAATTTTATTATAGTAATTTTATTATTTTTCATATGTGTAATATTTTTTTATGTGTGATAATTCTTTTGGTTTATCTTTAAATGTACATAGCATTTGATTATATGCAAATATTGAATATTCAATAACCTTTTAATGTAGTTTTAGTTTAAAAGAAGACGAGAATGTTGGTTTACAAAATATCTGGTTTTACACATGTATAAAAATATTTGTATCAAATTTACATATTTGTAAAAAACCGATGTAACAATCTAAAAATATATGCTTTTATTAATTTGTGAGATTATACACGAGCTAAAAATAAACAAAAACTTATTTTCATGCTAGGTTTTTTATATAGAAAAAGAAGCTCAATAGCTTATTAAAAGACCTTGAGTAAATTACCATTTGCATCCTTATGGTTTGATAATTTTGACCATTTGCATCCCTACAGTTTAAAAATTCTCATATACACCCTAACGTTTCATTTTTGTTCCCATTTGCATCCAAATTACTAACGACGTTAAATAATTCAGTTAAGTTTTTATAAAATGACGAAATTACCCTTTCTCTCTTTCTCTC
>BJCO01747018.1:0-13589 GCA_018326465.1 Flaveria floridana | reverse complement strand
TAGTTGAGGGAGTTACTGTCAAGAACTTCAAACTTCCAGATTTTTGTGTCTCGTGCAAGAAGGGAAAGCAGACCAGGAAGTCTCACAAGTCTAAGCTCGTTAACTCTATTGAGATGCCCCTGGAGCTTCTGCATATGGATCTGTTCGGTCCTGTTAGCACGAAGAGTATCGCTGGAGACTGGTACTGCTTTGTAGTCACAGATGACTACTCACGATTCTCCTGGGTGATGTTTCTGAAAGCTAAGTCAGAAACTTTTGAATCGTTCAAAGTGCTCGTCACAATACTGGAGTCCCTTTACAATCTGAAGGTGAGGAAGGTTCGTTCAGACAATAGGACTGAATTCAAGAATCAATGGATGGATGCTTTCTACAAAGAAAAGGGAATTATTCATCAGTTCTCCTCTGCATACACCCCACAAATGGATAGGGTTGTTGAACGCAAGAATAGGAGCTTGATCGAGACTGCAAGGACTATGTTGACAGATTCAAAGCTGTCAGTACAGTTCTGGAATGAAGCAGTTGCCAATGCGTGCTACACGCTTAATCGTGTGTTGGTAGTCAAGAGGCATGGGAAGACCTACTATGAGTTACTTCAGAAGCGCAAACCGAACCTGGAGTATCTGGAACCCTTCGGAGCTCCATGTATGTTACTAAAGAAAACTCTGGAGGGCAAGTTCAGCGAGAAAGCAGATCAGGGTATCTTTCTAGGATACAACATACCAGACAAACGGGTTTATAACAACTCGACAGGTCAAGTAGAAGTGTGGTGCAACGTAGATATGCAAAGATACACCGCCCCCTGCTGGAAAAGGTCCGTTGTCATTCTTCGATTACGATGGCTTGTTCAAACCATTCAACCTTCCTCCGACATATTCACATGACGAGATTGCTGCTCAGATGATGTTCGATGTCTTGAATACATTGAATCTGGATATCAGCAATATAGCACTAGCCAGTGGTGCTTCGGGATCTTCAGCACCTGCTCAGGACGAGAGTGATGATTCATTCCAAGATGAAGAAGCAGTTGAGAAAAGCAATGAGCATAACGTTAATCAAGATGAAAGCTCAACAGATGCTGACAATGCATCAGGGAATCCTGATACTGAACCTGCGATCACAAATCTAGATACTGAAATTGTCGTTCCTACGACACCTATGACTAGGATCAGTGTGAATCACCCCCCAGAGACTATCATTGGGGATCTTCACTCCGTTGTGTAGACGAGAAATCAGCTATACTCAGCTGATTATGCTGCGATTATGGAAAAGGGCTACGTGAATGATGGGGCTTTCAAATGTTTTGTTTCTCAAGTCGAGCGCAAACACGTAAGTGATGCCCTGAAGGATGAGGCCTGGGTCAACGCTATGTAGGAAGAGCTGCTACAGTTCAAGAAGTTTGGAGTGTGGACATTCGTTGACAGGCCCAAAGGAGTGAAAGTAATAGGCACCAAATGGGTGCTACGCTGCAAGAAGGACGACCAAGGTGTCGTAATCAGAAACAAGGCAAGATTGGTCGTTCAAGGCTTCAGACAAGTCGAGGGAGTCGACTACAACGATGTGTTTGCACCTGTGGCAAGGATGGAAGCTATTCGCATCTTTCTAGCCTATGCATCCTATATGAAGATCAAAGTTTATCAGCTGGATGTTAAAAGTGCATTCCTTCATGGAGAAATCCGTGAAACTGTATACGTCAGTCAACCCGAGGGATTTGAAGATCCTTACCATTGGGATAGAGTCTACAAGCTGGACAAGGCTTTGTATGAGCTACATCAAGCTCATTGAGCTTGGTATGAGAAGCTCTCCACCCACCTACTTAAGCATGGTTTTCGCAGGGGTGTGATTGACTGCATTTTGTTTATCAAGGAAAAAGATGGAGATATACTAATGGTGCAAATTTATGTGGATGACATAATCTTCGGTTCCCAAAATGAAGATTTATGTAAAGACTTCGAATCTATGATGAAGGAAGAGTTTGAAATGAGTGCCATGGGAGAAATGAAGTTCTTCCTAGGTTTACAGGTGGATCAGACACCTACTGGTATCTTTCTGCATCAAACTAAGTATGTTGGCGACATTCTTAGCAGATTTGATATGGAAAACGTCACAGCTGCCGGTACCCCACTTGCTACGAATCACGATGTAGCACCAAATGAGAATGGTGATTTGGTGGATGCTACCATGTATCGTGGGATGATCGGATCTCTCATGTACCTTAGTGCCTCGCGTCCGAATATCATGTACGCCACGTTTCTCTACTCCAGATATCAAGCCAAACCAAAAGTAAACCATCTGATCAGGGTGAAGATGATTTTTCGTTATCTGAAGGGTACTCTAACACTGGAGTTGTGGTATCCTCATGATGATGACTTTGACCTAACAGCATATAGTGACTCAGACTATGGTGGATGCAAAGTGAATTACAAGTCTACATCAGCGGGGTGTCAGTTCTTTGGAAGGCGATTAGTCACCTGGCAATGCAAGAAGCAGACATCTGTTGCCTTGTCAACATGTGAAGCTGAATACGTTGCTGTTGCAAGTTGCTGCTCTCAGATCATTTGGATTTCACAGCAAATGCGGGACTACGGTTTGCAATTTTCTAATACCCCTATCTTTGTTGATAATTCTGCTGTCATAGCTGTAACTAAAAATCCTGTTTAACACCTTAAAACAAAACACATTGGCATAAAGTATCATTTCATACGCGACTGCTATGAAAAACAGTTAGTTGATGTGATTAAAATAAACACGGATTTTCAGCGCGCCGACCTCTACACTAAACCGTTTGATAAACCTAGATTTTTCTATCTGTTGGAGGTAAATGGCGTGAAAAAGAAAGATGTGATTTCATAGGAATCAAGTGCTAAGTCCGACCGTGTCTAGCTTTTAATTTTGTTTTTACTGGTTCTGTTTATTTCTTGCTTTAGAAAATTTCAAAAATCCAAAAAGATTTTCGTTTTTTTTTAATTTTAGGGGGAGAGTTAGTTAGTCTGTTACTTACATAAAAAAAGAGGAGGGCACTAAGCTAAAAAGGCAAAAACAACAAATTAAAGAGTGTGATTCAACACTATGAAAAGTGATGGAACACAGGCGTCGAGTAACTTGGAACACCAAAAAGATTTTCAATTTTTACAATTTTATTTCAATTAAATTACAGAAAATTGTTAGTTAGAGAATTCTAAGTCTAACAAATTGGGAAAATGATAGTACGCTTGTTTGTTACTGTAATTACACAGAGGAAGTCGATCTAGAGAGGTGTAGTAGACACCATTGGTGATTCAACTTAAAATTAAATCAATCAACAAGTTGTGGGTTCCCATAGTATCCCTGGTTTGCACAATCAATCAATTTCCAATAAGGGGTGAGGAGCAATCGAATGCCACAAGTGTGTGCAAAGACCCGAAAAACATAGAGCAAAAAGATGACAAATGTCACAAAGCAGCAAATTAAGCAAAATAAAATTAGGCCGATGACAAATGTCACTGCTTAATTGTATATTAAATAATATTGCTCTAAGAAGAAGATAGGTCTTGCGCCTCTCTACTGTACGATGGCACTGACCTGAGGCTTGGCATAACCTATCCGTTCTAAGAATCCATTGTTGTTTGCGCCTCTCTGCTGTGTGATGGCACTGACCTGAGGCTTTGCATCTCTTTGAAAGCTTTTAGAACCAAAATCTTCTTATTCCCCGGACAACTCAAAAATCTCCTGAGGAAGATTGATTACCATATACCTGTGGGACACACAGATACGTGTTGATCTAATTCACCTAATTAATCACTGATGTGTGTCAAAAATCTGTGTATGTATTTAAGTGGATAAGTATACTGATAATCATCGTGGCTGCACTGCCTTATGTTCAAAATCAATGTGTGTTACATAACAGATCAAGCATGATATCCAGTTAGCGCTTAGAAGTCTTAGATGAATGAGAAACTGTGATATGTAAATATGTTTGTTTCTATTTCAATATATCTATAAAAGTTCCAAGTAATTGCGTTTATGCTGTCTGATTCCATATGAAACTGCCTTAGAAATGACGTTAATGCTAATAGGTTGTTCTGCTCAGGGGGAGAATAAAATGATTGTTAAAGTGTTTTTAAACCCTACCCTAACAAAATCACAAAAACGTGTTTATTTTTGTTACTTAGTTTAGTTTTCTAGTTTTTCAAGTTTTATGTATAGTGTGTCAGTGTCGGACTGTGCTACGAGATTCATCTCTGTGAATGTCGCAAAATGAACTTAAAGTAAATCTTGAATCACTTGTTTTTGAAAAAGTAAAAGGATCACGTCTGAGGTGATCGGGTGGATAAATGGATCACGTCTGAGGTGATCGGGTGGATAAATAGATCACGTCTGAGGTAATCAGGTGGATAAATGGATCACGTCTGAGGTGATCGGGTGTATAAATGGATCACGTCTGAGGTGATCGGGTGGATAAATGGATCATATTTGAGATGATCAAATGTTCCTTAATGCTTATCTAATTTAACTGAGATTTTAACTGAGATTGAAAATGTCAAACTCATAAGTATGGACCATTCATATGACTGAACCATAAGTATGGTTCAGTCGCACGAATGAAGGATGAGTATGGCCCAAACGTACAATTGGATCATAAGTTTGGACCAATCGTACGACTGACAAGATCAGTGGAGCTCATTCGCATGATTGGTACATCAGTATGGACCAATCGTACGAATGGTAGGGTTAGTGACCCTCAATCGTGCGATTGGGTTCATGAGTATGGATCAATCGTACGATTGACTGGGTCAGTGAACTTCAACCACACGTATGTGAATGCGTATTACTCATGCGTACGACTGAACCTCAGTCGCACGTATGAAACATGCGTATGAGTCCATACGTATGCTTAAAATTACAGCGGGTATAAAAGGAAGGCGAGTTGGTCGCGAACCCTAATCGCATACCTGACTCACGTTCGAATCCCGAAATTGCTAACACCCTTTGCCGAATTTTTCCCTTGATATTCTTGTGCGCTTGTGTTTGCTGATCATTTCCATACCATTTGTAGGTAGATATTCGTAGGAATCATGTTCCTTTTGGTCGAAAATCGATCGTACAGTACAATAAAGAGTACCGAACTGAAATCTCTTAAAATAAACACCTAAACAACCATTAAAGTTAAATTAATCATGTCAATGGTCTTTAAGACGTAAATATGCGTCTGTGGATCCAAATTTCAAGGCCAATGATGTTGATTTGCAAAATGTTCAAAATCAAAAGACGCGGTCTGTCAGTGTGCGACTGGACACCCTGATGAACTTCAATCGTGATTGAGTCATACGCATGATTCAGTCGCACGGTTGAACCAATCGTCCATCCAGTCGTCTAACTTGCACAATCGTATGACTTGACACACGACTTAACTCAGTCGGGTACTCAGTCGTACGATTAGGCTCAGTCGTGTGGTTCAATCGCACGGTTGAATCACACTTGTGAAAATTTTAAAGTTTAACCGTCTGTCTGTGTTTGTTAGATCTGACATGTTTATCTATTGTGTTTTACAGATGGCTAACAGATGGGTTATGAACCCCAAGCACAACATATGTGCCCACCTGAACCCAGCATTGAGGAATGCATCAGATTTTGCCGGGATCATTGAGTCTCTGACTAGATTGAGGATTGTTACTTCCATATCTACTCACTGCATTCCTTACCGCTCCTATCAGCAGCTGTTTTGGAAGAATGCAGTTATTGATCGCACTGTGGAGCCTTACAGGATTAGGAGCAAGATATTAGATCAGGATATAGATATTAGTGAGGAGGATTTCAGGAGGGTTTTGGTGCTAGGTGATGATGGTGATCATCCCACAAAGCTGCACCCAAGGGTTGTTCGAGGGTGCTTTCTACGCATCAAGTACGCCGGTGATCTAAATGTCGGTGTACTGAATAAGAGCAACATGTGCCCTCAGTTCAAGTACCTTGCTCATGTGCTAATGAAGTGCATTACATCAAGAAGAGGAGGATTTGATGAGCTCAGCGACCAAATGCAACATGCATTTGTCGCGTTGGTGCTCAACGCGAGGTTCAGCTTCTCCCGGATGTTCTTCAACTATCTTGTTGAAAACATCGAAGCGAAGGGAAAGGAGGGTTTCTGCATGTATCCTCGCTTCCTGTATATGATATTCGACAGCAAGCTGGGAAGGATGAAGTAAAGCTTGAGATTATGGATGACACTACGCTGGGAAGGATGATGGTCTACAGGGGCAAGGCAGAAAAGCCTCCTGTTCGAGGGTTGTTTGGTCATCTTGCTAGAGCTAACTATGTGGCTCCGAGAGGGAAGAAATGGAGGCACAACGACAGTGATTCTGACATAGAGGATGTTGTGTTTTCAGATGATGAGGATGATGACGACGATGACGATGAGGATAGTGATCATGGTGGTGATGAGGCCTTGGGCCAGGTACAGGGTGGAGAGGCATCGATAGGTGCTTCTGGTGAGAGTTCGGCTCACCCAGATTTCTCCAAAATGGAGGATCTGGGTAATTTGATCTGGATGAGTTAGATGATTCTGAAGATTCCTAGAAGGAGCCGCTTGTGAGGCGAGAGGGCAGCAAGGTTGTTGCTACTGCTTGTGGCTTAGCAGAGGGTGGAGCCCGACCGGAGAGCTCCAAGGGGAAGGATCCTGAGGTAACGGATCCGTCATACACCCCTGAGCCTCCAGCTCCAAAGGGAAAAGAAGTGGCTAGGACGGGAAAGAGGAGGAAGAGGATGGCCAAGTCCAAGGGCAAGCGTCCTAGATTGATCCTAGGGGGTTCTCCTAGACCTTCACCATCTACCACCACCACAGCCACTCCCACTACTACCACCACTACCACTCCCACACCCATGCCTGCACCTACCATGACCACCACAACTACCACACCTACTCCCACACCTATATACACCATATCTACCCCAAAACCAACCGCCTCTCAAGCCAATCTCGCACCTATCCAAACCCCAAGCTTCCAAGGTTTCTTTTCATCACCAGTGGGGATGGAGGAGCAGCTAGCTAATCTCAACAGGCTAGTGATGAGGCTGCTAGCTGCTGAGGATTCGAGAACTACACAAATTCAGCAGCTGATGGCTGCTAATACTGCTCAGTTTGAGCAGATAGCTCACCAAGCTGAGCAGATAGCTCACCAAGCTAAGAAGATGGGCCAACAAGCCGAAGAGATGGCTGCGCTTAAAGAGAGAAGCGAGGCCAATGAGAGGGCTTTGGTATCTGCCACAAGGCCTTACAGACTTAAAACCAGTTGCTGTTGGCCTCCACTGGAAAAATTGAGGAGTTGGAGGGGAAAAATAAGAAGATTTTACTGAGGTTGAAGGGGAGGAAGGCTGGGCATGACAGAGATGATGATGATGACACCAGTGAGGAAGAATCTGATGATGATAAGGAGGAGGATGAGACATTAGATGTCTCAGATGAAGAACAGGGCAAGGATAGTGATGATGAGGATGATCGACCTCCTACTGAAGGAAAGACATCACCTTCTCCTCAGCCGGATAGAGAAAGGACGACCAAGAAGAACGAAGACCGAGGTGCATCGACCTCCGGCCCCAAAGATCAAGACAAACAGTCCAAAGATGAAAGTAATGATTGATTAGACTTGTATCTTGAAATTTATGTATTAATGTTAATTTAATAAATGAAAAGTTGAACTGTCATGTGTTATGTGCTTAATGTCTATTAACTCTTAATGTGTTTGTTTATTCCTATAACAGGCTCAAATAAACCGATTGATGAGCATGATGTAGTACCCCTTTGACAAATCAAGACTCAGTTGACAATGATTCTTGATTTGCAAAGGGATTGTACAATGCTCAGTTAGCTATACACCTGAAGAGGGAGAGATCATCCATGATCTGACAGACGAATAACTAGCCGATATGTTCAGTCTGAACCCGGATGAATTGGTGAAAGATGCTCCTGAAGTCGACGTAGTCAGTGATGACGAACTACAAGGTGTCGATAAGGTGGAGATCGAGGATGTGACTGCTGACCATTATCCCCAGTATACGAAAGCTGATGGCAAGGTACTACCAGATCTGGGACAAACATTTGGCAGAAGTGCATTTGATAAGGTTGAAGAAAAAGTAGCTGAAAAGGAAGCTACAGAAGAAGTTCCTCATGCGAATGATATTGATCTAGCAAACAGAAAGGCTGAGTGGGCAGCCTCCCTGGAGGAAATGTAGAAGCAGCGGGAGCCTGTAAAGTCTAACACCTACACCAAGCTCTACAAAGTAAAGAAGCATCATAAGGTGTCTGGAAAAATCATAAGCTGGGCGTATTTTGAGGACCTAAACGTCTATGCTGTGAAGAGAGAGAAGGGAATAGAGTATTTCAGATTCCCACACGATCTGAAAACTCTCCCTGGATTTGAGCTTAACTGTCTTGCTAACTTGAACCTGCTTTATGCAGTTCCTGGAAAGAAATCACGATGGTTCGAGAAGGCATTGAAAAGGGAATACCACACGAGAACTTCAAGCCTCAACAACCCAGAAGGTTTATTCATAAGACAGAGGTTGACCCTATCTCAGGAAGACCAAAAGTAGTCTTGAAATGGCACCCTCCATGCACAATGTCACGTATACCTTTGAGGGAGATGCCACAAGACTTTACACCCCATTTCAAATGTTGGTATTATGACCGGCGTACCAGAGAAGTCGTCATAGTTTTGAACAGGAAGGGAACAATCGAGACAATAAGGGTGTTCGACCCAATGTGGCTCACAAACTTGTCTGCGGATGATGTCTACACATTGTACAAGTGGCCACTATTTTTTGATACGCAGGATATCGTGCAAGCGCTTCAGTTTCAACATGTCATACGCTTATGCTTCGCATTTGATATTCATGACGGGGTTTCGAAAGAGGAAAGATTCAAGAGATATGAAGAGTTTTCAAAGGAAGTCAAAGAATAGATAGAACTAGGTCCAAGAGGGAGTTTGTTGGAACACATGTCCCTAGTTCTAGTTCTAGTGTGCTTAAATGTAAATGACTTTCACTTTGATTACACTGATGTAATATTTTGATATATGTAATGAAAACTCGTTATTGAATGAGTATTGGTTATTGAATGTCGTATCTATTTATATTATTGTTTATTACATGCTTATACGAACATGTTATACATGAAAGTATTATGTAACGTAAAGTGGAAGATAATGAAAGAGGAAATGATGGGTTTACAGTTGTTAGATATAGTTTTGTATCGTTAAAGGTTCAGGAATATGTTTAACCATGTGACTGGACCATGCTAATGGGCCAGTCGCATGACTGGACCATGCTAATGGGCCAGTCGCATGACTGAACCATGTGATTGAGTCAAACGCACGATTGAGTCATAATACTGGCTCAGTCGTACGAATGAATCAATTGTGTGGGTCAGTCGTCCGCGTGAGTGGATCGTAAGACTCAGTCGCACGACTAAGCCATACTCATGGCTCAGTCATACGAATGAAGACTATAACCTATAACAACCACGTAATTCGTGGAAACACGGATACTTTGAGAATTCACAACCCTAGCCATCCCAGAACGTCCAAGTCATCCCTTCCAACTTCATAGAGCATTCCTGATCATTGCTAATCAATTCTTAACGTTTTCTAATCATTAGTTTTGATCAGATTAACATTCTCCCGGATTGGATCGCCAATCAAATAGGATTCCGTACTATTTGATCTGGTTTCACGTAGATTCGGTTAGTACCAGTTCATACTCGGTCCTAACAATAACCTTATCACAGACCTCAAATTCTATCGGTCTGCGCCTCTTATCAGCGTAAGACTTTTTGCGATCCTTCGCTGGTTCATGAACTCCATAATCTTATCTAGCTTCTCAGTCGTGACCCCAATCACTTCAAGGCTTCCCAATTCCTTTTGCCCGATCTCACCCCAACACACGGGTGTCTTACACTTCCTACCGTACAACATCTCATAAGGTAGCAGGCCAATGATGGCATGGTAACTTTTATTATATGAGAATTCTGCCAACGGTAAGCATTCGTCCCAGCATGTCTTCGAATGTTTGAATTGTTCTTTCCGACTAACCATCCGTCTGGGGCTGGTAAGCTGTACTAATATGCAGTCTAGTTCCCATGGCATCGTGATATCTCATCTAGAATTTGGAGGTAAACCGCGTGTCTCTATCAGAAACAATAGACACTGGTACACCATGACGAGCAACGATCTCCTTTATAAATAGTTCTGCCAACTGCTCAGGGGAATGCTTCATGCGAATTGGCAGGAAATTGGCGCTCTTTGTTAGGCGGTCTATGATCACCCAGATTGCATCACACCCCCTCGCCGTGCGAGGTAACTTAGTGATGAAGTGCATTGTGATATGCCCCCATTTCCATTCAGGAATGTCCAGAGCCTGGATCTCCCCGTACGGCTCTTGATGCTCTACCTTTACTTGTAAGCAAGTCAGGAATTTCCTCACCTACTTAACCACGTCACGCTTCATTCCCGGCCACCAGTAATCTCTCTTCAAATCCTGATTCATCTTTGTGGCACTGGGGTGGATGGAATATCGGGTCTTGTGAGCCTCATCCATGATCTTCTCCCTCAGATCCCCATAGAGAGGGATCCAAATCCGCCCGAATCGGGTTCTAACACCAAGCCTGTTTTCTCCTAATTCTGATTCCTGTCCTTTCATCCTTTCAGAGTTGAGTCTATTACCTTCCAGCGCTTCATCTTAGAACTCTCTCACTTGCTTCATAACATCGGGCGTCATGATCAACTGATAAGCCTTCACCCGGATCGGTTCGGGCCGTCCATTCCGGCTAAGGGCAACAACAACCACATCTGCCTTACAAGGATGGTAGTGAATTTCACAGTCATAGTCCTTAATCAGTTCCAACCACCTCCGCTATCTCATGTTGAGATCCTTTTGTATGAAGAAATACTTCAAACTTTTATGATCAGTAAAGATGGTGCATTTCACACCATATAGGTAATACCTCCAATCTTTCAACGCGAACACCACGGCAGCCAACTCCAAATAATGGGAAGGATAATTGGCTTCGTGGACCTTTAATTGTCTAGACGCATAGGCTATCACCTTCCCCCTGCATTAACATTAACACGTAACCCAATCCTGCATACTTGGCATCTGAGTATACCACCAAGTCCTCGTTCCCTTCAGGTAACGTCAAGACAGGAGCTTGAGTTAACATCATCTTTAGTTCAAGGAAGGCATTTTCCTAATCTGGACCCTATTCATACCTCACGTCCTTACGGGTCAACTTAGTCAAAGGAGAAGCTATCTTGGAGAAATCCTGGATAAACCGCCTATAGTAACCCGACAAACCAAAAAAACAGCGAATCTCAGATGGCGTCTTTGGTGATTCCCATTGCATCACCACTTCAACATTTGCAGGGTCCACTCTCATCCCCTTAGGATTAACCACATGACCAAAAAATTGGACCTCTCTTAGCCAAAATAAGCATTTGGAGAACTTAGCATATAACTTTTCACTCCTGAGCGTCTCCAATACTTCTCAAACATGATCAGCATGCTCTTCTTCACTTTTTGAATAAATCAAAATGTCGTCGATGAACACTATCACCGATTTATCCAACATCAGCCGACACACTCGATTCATAAGATCCATAAAAGCAGCTAGAATTGGTTAGACCAAAGGACATAACGAGAAATTCGTAGTGTCCATAATGCATGTGGAACGCTGACTTAGGAATGTCTTGTTCTTTCACTTTCAGTTGATGGTAGCCAGATCGCAAGTATATCCTCGAAAACCAGCTGGCACCCTAAAGCTGATCGAATAGGTTGTCGATTCTCGGTAGTGGGTACCGATTCTTTATGGTCAACTTATTAAGCTCGCGATAATCAATACACATCCGCATGCTGCCGTCCTTCTTTTTGAAAAATAAAACCGGAGCACCCCATGGATAGATGCTTGGTCGGATAAAGCCTTTGTCCAATAGATCTTGTACTTGAGCCCTCAACTCTACCATCCCTGAAGGAGCTAGGCGATACGACGCTTTAGCGATTGGCCATGCTCCCGGTAACAAGTTAATTTGGAACTCGATTTCATGATCCGGCGGCACACCGGTCAGGTCTTCGGGGAAGACGTCCGGAAGCATCCACGTCCCTCACATAAGCCAAGTAAGCATTGCACCCACGCCTCAAGTACTCTTCTGTCCTGATCATCGACACCACTTTCGGTACACCGCACGCTCTATCCCCGCAAACCGTAACGAAGCTACCATCAGGCGCAGTTAGGCTAATTATCTTTTTACTACATACTATATTTGCTTCATAGTCGGCTAACCAATCCATGCCTAACACCACATCAAAACCTCCTAAGGCCATAATATGCAATCTAGCAGGGAACTTATAACCTACCAACTCTATCAGGTAACCCTTAACTTCCTCAGTCACCTTAGTGGACTTACCAATGGCTGTTTCTACATAAAAGGGCTCGTCTATCTTTCTACTCTTATCATGCAACAAACGACAAAAAGTCAGTAGACACAAGACTCCTACTAGCACCAAAATCGAAGAGCATAGAAGCATATTCATGGTCCAGCAAAAACATACCTGAAACTACTTCTGGGTCTGCCCGAGCCTCCTCGCGAGTCATGTTGAATGCCCTCACCTTCGTCTTCTGCCCATCCCCCTTTCCATTATCTCCAGCTTTGGCAGCTCCTGATCCCTCCACTTTTCCTTTCTTACAGTCTCTTCAAAGATGACCCATCTTACCGCACTGGTAACACCTTGCTTCCTTACAATCCTTAACATAATGGCCGTTGCCGCCATATTTGAAAAACTTGCCAGTTCCCACTCTACACTCACCTGAGTGACCCCTTCCACATTTGTTGCAGACACTACCTTTGCCCCGTATTTCCTCGGCTCCTCGACTGATCCTCCACTCTCATCCTCTTCTCCCCAAACCTGAAGTTATCACCCCTAAACCTCTTCCCGTTTCCATTTTTGTTCCCACTCCATTTCTCTACCTTCTTCTATACTAGCATCGGATCTCTTTCATCAAATAATCTCCCGGCTAAATCCGCCACGGACCTGAACATGCCCCTGGTCTGGCTGCAAGCATGTTCCTCCTAATGTCAACCGGTAACCCCTCCATATACCGCTTGATCTTTCGGGACTCTGGGCTGGCCATTTCTTACACCAACCTTTCCAATTCATTGAACTTAGTCGTGTACTGCTAGTGCGTCATGTCCCCAGCTTCCAAGTACATAAACTCCTTCTCGATTTTGTCTAACTCTCGATATGGGCAGTACCCCTTCAGCACCAACTCCTTCAACTCAAACCACCTCATTCTTGTTATCGCCCGTCTGCCTTCGGCTTGGATGATATTGTCCCACCAGCACAATTCCGAGTCCACAAATAAATGAGTGGCAAATTTCACCTTCTGGTTCTCGCGGCACTCGCTGATGTCCAGGACGACCACCATCTCCCGAACTAACCATTGGGCGGCTGCGACATTGCTGTTACCATTGACGGCCGGGGGCTTGCACCGCTGGAAGGCTCTATAGTTGCATCCCTTAGCAGTTTCCTTCACCCTTTCATCATCGCTATCATCACTGTGGACCACCACCCTT
>BJCO01747014.1:0-11065 GCA_018326465.1 Flaveria floridana | reverse complement strand
TTGTAACTTTGAACTTGAGAAGCAATATACAGGATCCTTGAAAACCAACTACTTGTGTTGTTATCTTGTTCTGTTTCTAAGTTTACTTATGTTCTTTGCATCATCATAACCAGTTCCCTATTTGATCTGTTAAGTGTTCTTATACACTCTCCTCATTGTGTTGTTGTGTTATAAGTGCTACCCTTCACCGGTCCTGCATTGGCGTATTTGGTTCCCCGACTTTTCACTTTATGTCTTTTTCTTCTTTCGTCGGCTTTAAGGAAAATATCCTGGTGTTACAACCCATGCGCCCAGAACCTCCCCATGCGCCTAAGTGTTCCCATGCGCCCAGAAGGCTATGCGCCTGCATAGTGCCCGTGCTCCTGCATAGTGCCCATGCGCCTGCATAGTGTTCATGCGCCTAAGACTTAGAAATATTTTTCTAAATTTTTGGGGCTGAAAATACGTACTAAATATACGATTTAAATGACCAAGATTTTAAGAGGTTTTAATAGGAAGATCGATTTTTCTATAACAAAATGTGCTATACGAATGTGTTAAAATAAAAATTTTTCACGTTGACCTGGCAGCACGACCCAAGCCAGGGGCGTTGCCCCTTGGACCCCACTAGGGGCTGCTACCCCTAGGACCCCACTATCAAGGGCTGCTGCCCCCGAACCCCTGCTATTCCACGGAGGGTCAGTTATGTTCTATGATGACTCGTACTTGCTGTGCATGTGCTTGTGTGTGTGAATGAATGATGCATGATTACGTGTGAGAATGTTGTGCTTACGTATGATATGTTTCCTTATGTTCCTTATTATGTATTATTCCATGACCCATGTATTATGAGCATGAAATGAACGTGAAGTATTATGCAACGTAGAGCGGAAGTTAATGTTAATGATATGTGTAACATAAAAAAGAATGAATGCATGCATTAATGAACGAACGAATGTAAGAAAAGTCTTGCAAGCAATGTATAGAGGTTAACATCCAATGAAGGGTGTTAGTTCAACTGTGTGCGGGTTAGCTACCCCAGAAGGATGCACACTGGGGTCTAGTCCTTGTGATTGACCATACGTATGGGATCTTTGCCGCTTACCCCGGTACTGTGGTCAGGCCACTGGGCACAATATATGGGAGTCTAGTTATAGACTTTGGCCCAGTACCCGCTTTATGCATGACGGTGGGGTATGGCACATGGCATTGGTCCGAATGAATTTACCCCGGTACTGTGGTCAGGCCACCGGGCACAATGTATGGGAGTCTATTTATAGACTTCGGCCCAGTACCCGCTTTATGCATGATGGTGGGGTATAGCTCGTGGCATTGGCCCGGAATGTGACGAAGATAAAGGTAAATGTACGTAAAATATGATAAGGAGGATAATGAATGATAACAATGACGTACGATGATGAATGAATGAAAGTTAATGAATGATGATGAAGATAATAATAAGATTATCTATTTGTACGTATGATGTGTGAGCACATATGAAAGTAAAGAACGGTATTGAATAATAAGTGAAGTATTTTATATATAAAACTAGAACTCACTTAGCAACGCTGACTTTTATGTATTTTCCAGTTGGCAGATGATTGTTGCTGAGGATGGCACGGGACAGCTACTTGGCATTTTTAGGATGGCATCCATTTGTATAACAATGATGTTTTTGTGATGTAATGCAAATTATAATATTTTGTAACAGTTAACTACATCGTATTATTTTGCAAAAGCGTTCATTAATATATGAAATGGTTTTAATTAATTTCCGCTGCGACGTTTTAAATAAATGTATGGTTTATGTGCGATGAATGACCAACTGTGAGGTGCTCGGGAACGGGGCCTTAGATTTTTATTATTATTCATTTTCTAAATATTGTTTTTAAAACTATATGTTATTGATTTTAAAACATATTAAAAATGTTGTTTGAAAATGAATTATGTTTCAAAAAGTGATTATTTATTAAAGATGCTTTAAAAAATTAATGCTTAAAGAAAAAACTTTAATAAACCAAATAGTTTTGTAGAAACGTTTAAAATATCAAACAATTTGAAGAATAACATTTAGAAAATGGACGGTTTAAACACGTTAAAAAGTAAACATTTTATAAAATATGTTATTGAAAAATTTATTCATGTATATAAAACGTATTTTATTATATAATAAGCATATTAATAAAGAAATAATAAAAATATTAAAAACTAAAAAACTTTGGAAAAACAAGAGTATAAAGCTTTTCTTAATAAAAAAATACTATAGTTTAAAAGGTAAATTAAATGAATGGTCGATGCGGGTAAAATGTCAATTTATAATTTTCAAATCATACATGCATGCATTTAATGATCTTTAATTAAATGCATCAGTCATTACACGGATCTTCATATAAAAGTAATTTGGTGGATCGCACACGAGCCTTGTCCTCGAAAGTTGGTGATTTGTCAAAATGACTTTCAAACAAATATAATTAGTGTAAAATTATACGTTATGTGATTTTATGATTACGTGTTTATCTTGATTGTAAAAATAGTAAATATCCGGGCATTACACATTTGTGCATTTTTGACTTTTGTAGTCCAGTTATCATATAAATGGATTCAACCTAATAAAACAAATATTATTTCATGTGTTTATGTAACCACCCGAAATTCCCCAAGGAACAAAAGAAGACGAAAAGTTCTCGTATGGAAAGAGAGATTTCGAGCGATAAGAGGTCTTGCGTTAGAACCCAGGCGATAAGTCTGAGAATCCTATAAATAGGTGAAAGCATTTAGTTTCTCCTACCATAGTGCAAAAACATCTGCTGCTTGAGAGAAAAAGGCGAGAAGTTAGAGTGAGAAAGCAAGGATTTGAGGTGTGTAAGGTATGTATCACAAGCATTTAATCCGTTTATGTATCAAGGAATGGCTATTGATGGTTACAATACATGAATATGTAGTTTCTAATTGAAAATCTCTCGGGAAAGTTTGTTCTAAGTTGTAATCTTCAAAAAGGTGAGCTCTAGCCCTGTGTATACAAGTTTTTACATGTTTTGTGCAGTTATGCATACTACTATATTTGTGTGTGCCTTGTATGATGATTCCAATTGATTTGGTTCAGTTAGGGATGATTTTAGTCGAGATCAAGTTGATGTCTTGTTGAACCGTGAGGTTGTCGCACGAATAGGGAGTTCCCGCATGAGTTGAGTAACTTCGGCCGGTAGGATATCAATTTGTATGGTTATCGTGCGAAATTAGGTGTCCTAGTGTGCAAAGGTCTATTTTAAAGGATGTTCTCGTGCAAAATATATGTATTGCGCGAGATGTGAGTTCTTGCTTATAGTTAAATTCTTTCATGTTGTGTATGGGAATGTGTTATCCTGTTATGCTCTAGTCGTTATTGAATGATTAATTTTTTATGATAAATCTTTACTTGGTATGCTATGAATTATGTAATAGTCAACTTAGAGGTTGATGCAAACCAAACAGCTCTCAGCAAGCCTTCAGAAGTACAAGGAAGTTACTTCGGAAGTTTTGACAAAATCACTAATGAATTTTCTAAGTGTCAAGTCTTTCGAATCTAAAGACCATTTCTTTCGAATCCAAAGATGATGTCTTCAAAATCTTCAAGACAACGTCTTTCGTAGCCAAGAGACTGGTTTCTTTCTAATACAGAGAAGACATGCTTTCTCCGACATGCTTTTGACAAAAGCTGAACCACTTTCTGTCGCCCTCTCTTAAGACTCACCAACTTATACAAGTTGCTGATATCTCCTTACTTTTGTCAACTATAGTGTAACATCCGGAAATCTTGACAAAATAAAAGAAAGAAAAGCAAAAAGAAAAGGAATGAGAAAAAAAACAAAAGTGATTAAAAGAAAAGAAAAGAAACATAAGTGGAGGAGTTAAAAGTGTAAAAAGAACAAAATAATAATATTATTTTGTTTAAATTGGATATGGCCGTGTAAAGTCCTTAAAAGCGATCGATCTCACTTCGTTTGAATTGTTGCACTTGATAATACGCGAAGACGGGTGTACAATCTACTTTAAAGCGATCTAGATAACAAGGTGTTTTCAATGTTTACAACAAACTCATTGTAATTGAAATGTTTATTCAAAAGTCGAACGATTACAATGAAAATCGATATACTATCGATCTCACCCGAGGGTGGAAAATCACAACATGTGATCTGCTCAATTGAGCGAAATAAACAGAGAAAACACACACACTATCTAGACAACTCTTGGTAAACTGAAGCACACCTAAAACTGAATTTGCATGCGAATATATATACAAGTCTACGAGTTTTCGCATGCATGTGATAACAAACCAAGTTTTCGCATGATATTTTCGCGTAAGGTTCTCGCATGAACAAATCGCATGGATGCAATTTGTTCTTCTTTCGCATGACAACTCGCATGCATGCGAGTTGTCTTCCTTTCGCATGGAGCTTTCGCATGCATGCAGGTTGTACTTCTTTCGTACGCGTGCATGCATGTGCGACTTGTTCTTCTGTTGTATGCATGCATTTTCGCATGCATGGAAACACATAAACTTCAAGTTGTTCATCTAAAATGAGTTAAAACTATAGTGTCATCCAAAATGTTTGATCCTTACAGGCCGCCCACTTCTCTGCTACACCAACTGCTCGGCAGTTTTAGAGAGAGAAAGCAGAAAGATCTTTAGCTTTAGAGGGAGAAAGTAGCTGAGTTTAGCCAAGGTGAGCAAATTTTAGTATAATTAGTTTGGTTTTTATAGACTTTTGACCATGAAACCAATTTCTACATGTTCTTATATGTGTACATGTGTTCGGGTATGTGTTTTTTATATGTATAGGTGTTAGAAACTTTTGGAGAGTTCAAGTTCAAAGAAGTTGAGCTTGAAAGCAGAAAAGGTGAGTTTCTAGAACCCCTTTTTACTGATTTTAAAGTGTTTGGGGCTATTATGCATACAAAGTAAATGTTTTTTTAAAGTAACCGTGGGTTTTTAGTATGATATTCGAATGTGCCTTGTAGTAGTATGTTTTTAAAGGATGTTCTTAGGTTAATATTAATGTTTAGCATGTTTTAAGAGCCTTAGTATGTTAGATCTGTGTTTGGGTAGTGTTAGAATGGTAATCAGATGTTGTTTGAAGCATAGAAAACATTTCAGAATGTTTCCATGCGCCCAGAATGGCCTCATGCACCTAAGTGTGCTCATGCGCCTAAGTGTCCTCATGTGCCTAAGGTCATGCGCCCAAATAGTTGTCATGCGCACAAATAGTTGTTATGCGCCTAAATAGTGCGCATGCGCCCAGAGTTGCTCATGCGCACAGAGTTACTCATGCGCCCAAGTGTTGACGCCTGAACAGGCCTCATGCGCCTGCATAGTGGTAAAGTGCCCAAACAGGGCTCATGCGCCCAAATAGTGCTGAAGCTCCCAGACTGTTTTACACATAGAATTTTTATACTCATGGGCCTGAAAAGTCCCATGCTCCCATTTTGGACTTAGGATTTTCTAAGTGGATTTGAAGTGGTAGAATGGGGATATAGACCCTGTTATGATGTGATGGCTTATGCTTGATGTGTACATGGTGATATGATGAAGTTTATGATGTGTATGTGTGTGAATGATGTGTTATCTTTCTTCGTTAAAGAGTTTTCAAAACGTACAAATTATGTTATGTATTACATTATGTATGACTTTACGTGGTATGATGTATGAATTAATAAATGAATGAACGTAAAGTATTATGTAACGAAGTGGAAAATAATGATAAAATACGAAACAAACGAATAGGTGAGATAATGATAAAGTACGAAATGAACGAATACAATAAAGTACAAAACGAACGAATAAGTGAAAGATAATGACAAGGCACCAAACGAACAAATACGAAAGATAATGATGAGGTACAAAACAAACGAATACGAAGAATAATGATAAAGTACGAAACGAACGAATACGTAAGATAACAATAATGAGTATGGAAGTGACGGATGATGAGATCCGTGTTGCTTACCCCGGTACTATGTAAGTCTTAGGACATGAGTCAGGGGTTTATTTACAGGCCCCGGCATAGTATCAGCTTTCGATCATGAGTCGGGGGTATTGCATGAGACAGAATGACGTGTGAAGAAGATGAGGTATTGTTTCCCGCCCCGATACTGTGTTAGTCTTCAGACATGAGTCGGGGTTTGTTTAGTCCCTAGCACATTATCAGTCCTCGGACATGATTCAGGGGTGTTGCATACAAGATTAGATCTTCCCAGTATTGTGTCAATCTTCGGACATGAGTCGGGGGTTTGTGTACAGGCCCCAACACAACATCAGCTTTTGAGCATGAGTCGGGGATATTGCATGAAACAAGATTCGAGTAATGATGAGTAATGAATGAATAAATTAATGAATGAACGAATGATGATGAAGATAATAATAATTAATATTAGTATGTACGTATGATGTATGATCACTGACGAATGTAAAGTATGAGAAGGAAGTAAGAGAAAGAAAGTAAAAGACAGTGAAAAGTACAAAACGAAAGTATGAATATGGAAATGAATATTAATGAAAAGAATGAAACGATGAATATATGAAAGAATGAAACAAATGAAGAATATAGAATAAGTGTGCGTATGATATATGACCACGGATGAATGTAAAGACTAGTTTTTAAAGGAAGTAAAGTATTTTATTATAAAACTAGAACTCATTCAGTGTTGCTAAATTTGTATGCATGATAGTTGGCAGGTATTTTGTTGATGCTAAGGAGTTACAAGCATGGATGCATAAGCTATTGGGAGTGTTTGAGGATGGCATCCATATTTTGACATGTTATTGTATTTTGATATGAACACAAATGTTGTAGTGTAATGAAATAACTTGTTTTTAATTATTAATGAATGTTTTTAAATTCCGCTGCAAAAGTAATATAAGTTTAAAAATATTTTATGTGCGATGAATGTCCAACTATGAGCGTCCTGGAAATGGGGTCTTACATATAGATTAAGGTCTTAGATTCTGTAACTTTCTACTTTGTAGTTTTATCTTTTTTGTAATAGATAAGGATGTGAGCCATGGCATGTTATAGTCACTAGTCAAAAGGCAATCTGTCTTTTGACTTTACATTGATCTTGTTATCAAGATTAGTTTTCTAGCTGGCATTCAAAATATGACCGGTTGTAGAATAAAGTATAAAGTATCTCAGGTAACAGTCATTAGGACTAAGCCTTGTAATAATAGTAAAACACTTGAGAGTAATATACATCATTCTTGAAAACCAATTACTTGTGTTATGCTTGTGTTCGTTACCTTTTTTCTTTGTATTATAAGCGTGTAACCTATTTGATTTGTTAAGTGTTGTTTGTTCGATCCAAACTTATGAAACTATTGCATTACCACCTTTACCGATCCTACAATTGGTATCAGAGCTTTTTAGGCTATTGAATTTAAGATCTCACCATCTTAAATCCGTTTAGTTTTACAAAACACTTACCAGCTCAAATGGGAGCTCTCACTAATGCTAACATGGATACCGGTACCATGACAAAATCTCCATTGATCACTCCCGATAACTTTGATACTTGTTGCCAGATAATGAAAGGCTTCATCAAGTCTAAAGGCAATAGGATGTGGAGATCTGTTGTCTCAGGACCTCACATCCTAAGCACCACTATAGCTATTACTAGTGGTGGGATGATTTCAAAGGAAGTAACTGACTATTCTAAGGAAGATTAGAAGAAGATTGATATAGATCAGAAGGCCATGACCGCTCTACAAACTGCTCTTCCCAACTTTATATATAGAGGCTTCAAGAAGTGCAAAATTGCATAGTAGCTCTAGGATGCATTGAAGCTTATGTATGATGGGTCCGATGAAGCTAAAGAAAACAAGAAGGACCTTATAAAGCAGCAGTTTGAGAATTTACCTTTAAAACAAGTGAAACTATGACTCAATAATACTTTAGGTATGTTGAGATTGTAGATACTCTTATAGATGTTAGAGTAACGCTTGAGAATAGGGTCATTGTGAGGAAGTTTATGTTCTCTCTTCCCAATACAATGGACTCAATACTTTGTTGCCATTAAGAGAATTGAAATCTCTCCACCCTTACTCGCATAGAGCTGTATGGTATCCTTAGTGGTTACCAGATAGAGATAAACATGCAGAATCCATCCAGCAGCTTTTCCAACAATCAACAGAGTTCAACCCTCCATGTGGTTGAAATGGATAGTAGAGAACCATAACATGATCTTATCTTCTTCCCTGACAACTCATAAAAGGGCTCTTTTATCACCTTCCCAAAGACACCAAGGGAGAACCAAGAAAGCCTATTCTAAGACATAAGGTCATATCAAGCCTTTGTGTCTTCTGATGAAAGTTGTAGTAACTTTCTTTTCACTATTGAAGACTTGGATTGTATCCATCTGGATGACCTGGAGTATATGGAGATAGTCCACCAAATGGCTTTTCTCACTCATAAAGACAAGAGATTCTACAAGAGAATCGAAAGAAAGTTTCCCAACAATGTAACCAGTGGAAAGTATGGAGTGGGGAAAAGCAAAGTGAAGTGTTACAATTATAACCAGATGGCACACTTTGCTAGGGAGTGCAAGACACCAAGGACTAGTGGTGGCCAAGCATAATCCAGGCCTAACTACACCAAGGACTAGTGGTGGCCAAGCACAATCCCATATCTGAGAAGCCAAGCCAACCAAAACAAGAAGTTATTGTTGCTGTTGAAGAGGGAGGCTTTGACTGGAGCTTTTAGGTAGAGGATGTTTCTCCAAATCAAGCATTAATGGCTCACCATGAAGAAGCCAAGGTATTAGAACATCTGTGTACACCTGAATGCATTGCTAAAGTAAACATGTATAGGTCCTATAACCTGGAAGTGAGATCTGATCTTGAGTATTTGAATATTTTAAAAGCTGATTTCAAAAGATCTGAAAATGAGTATAAACTTAAAGTAGAAGATGTAGAGAAAACCATTTCAATTCTTAAGCATGAACACACTAACTACATGACTCAAATAAAAGATCTAATTACTGTTAGGACTAGAACTTTTGCATAGGTTTAGTACTTTAATCAATCCTTATAATAACTCTTTACACTTTTCATCCTTTCGTATGCAATATAAATTTATAGGTTAACTCATTTATTATGTGTTGCTTTATATGTGTGTTTCCAGGAAAACATTAGACTTAGTCAATTTTCTGGAAAATTGACCAAGTGTTGAAAACGACTACGAATGAACAAATTGTTCCGCCGTAGATCTTATGGAACAAAACAAGTATTGCCTCCGTGGAACTCCTACGGAAGCTTTACAACAGCTTAAGAACATCCAAGATAAGTTACTGCATCTACTGTGGAAGACTAACTTCCTGCGGATGATCAAGTAAAACACTGTGGAAGATCAATCTCCTGCGGAAGTCAAAACTCCTGCGGAAGACAAAGCTCCTGTGGAAGACCAATATACTTGACTGTACGTCAAACTATGAAATCACATCAAGTCAACAAGTTAATCATCCTAAAGTGACGTCACCAAAGTCAACATCTGCGGATGACATTACTTTAGTCAGAAAATCAGCTGTCAAATCAGAATGTTGACAGAGTAACTTTCTTACCTTAAGAAATTTACCCATTATAAATGTAAATCCATTAGCCTATAAATAGAAGGCTTAGATGTGACATTCGTCACTTTCAGGTCCGTTAATTAACTTAAAAGTTCGTTAACTCCCCTCACGCATTTATTATTTTTCATAATCTATTCGTTGTTTGAATCGAATCTTTTCGTATACTCGTTTCGTGTTAACCCTAATATTATAATAATCTTAAATAAGTTAAATATTATGCAAATAATAATCAATAATTTAAATATTATTAGTATTATAATCAATAATATTTACTCTACTATTATTAAAAACTATTAATATTATTAATATCATTAATATTATTATTATTAAGTTCAGGGTCAAATTGTAATTTAATTAAACATGAGGGATTAATTAATCGAAAGCGTAGGGTCCTAATTGTAAATATAAAAAAAACTACAAAATGTAACCATCGACCAACCCCCCCCCCATTCGACCCAACCCTATCTTCGTGCACCCCTTCGACGCTTCTTCTTTCGCATTTGTTCCTTCAATCCGTCACCGAGAGTCGCCGCCGGTTGTCAACGTCTCGCCGTCTAAGCGTTTCGCAGGTAACCGATCACTACGAACTTCGTATTGTCACGTTTCATTTCATGACGTACCACGGTTTGGTCCGTGTATTGCCTCGGTTGTTCGGTTTGGTTCGGTAACCTTTCGGTTTGCTCGTTTCATTGACTACGGTCTCGCACGACGGTATGCGTGTGTGTGTGTCGGGTCGCGGAACACCTCGCAGCAGCCTTCAGCTACTGCCGTGTGGCTGTGATGCGTGTGTGTATATATATACAGATCATATATATATACATTGGGAAACTGTGTGTGTTATTGTATATTGTGTGTATATATATGCTTGTATATGTGTGTGTGTGATGCTCGTGTATATATATGTATGTATGGCGCAAGGTATGTATATATATTATGTGTGTGTATATCTATATATATAAATGTATGTTTGTATCGATGCGTGTATATATATATATTGTGTGTGTGTGTCTTGCCGCAAGAAGCAAACACATCAGCCTTGGCTGCTATGTATGTGGGTGTATGTATACATGCAAGTGTGTGTGTGTATGTATGGGGTGTGTGTTATGTTTGGTTTGTGTGTGTTGTGTTTGGTTTGTGTGTGTTTGTGCATTGTATAAAAAATATGTGATTATATATAATTATGTAAATGTATGTAAAGGTGTGTGTTCTTATTCGATTATGTGTGGTTTCATTATGCATGTTAGTGTGTGTGGATGGTTGTGAGTGTTTCGGTATGTGCACGTGTACATGTACGCATATATGTCGTAGATGGTGGATATATAAACATGAAGTTTGTGTTATGTATTAATATTATTATCGTGACTCTATTATTAATATAATCACCATCGTAAACATTGTTATTACTAATATCACTAAACCTATATAACATGTTAGGGTGCATAAATGATTTATATGTAGGTGTGTGATGCCATAAGTATAGTGGTTGTAT
>BJCO01746996.1:0-16338 GCA_018326465.1 Flaveria floridana | reverse complement strand
GAAAAGCAATCTACCTTACGGCACGACTGTCACAACACCCTAAAGTGAAGAGGATAGATCTAAGATGAATAGATAGACTCAATTAACAAGATATGAAAGACACAATAAACGGGATTTTCTCACGAACACTCTCGAATAGCAATTCAATCACACGAGACTAACCGATAACCTAACAACTTCACAGATTTTAGATTAGTTGAATAATTAGTTTAGTTCAATTCAAGATTACCAATTTAATGGAATACTACATCTAGCAAACCATCCACAAATCGAGAACACAAAGTAAACGATCTAGCATGCAATTATCCTATGAAAGACATTCACCAAATCACATGAAAACTGGAAATCAATCACAAGAACAGAACTTTATTACTCATACACATCTGATCATTCATATTAAATCATTCGTTTATTATAAAATCACAAGATCAAACCATAAAACCGATAAAATTCATGTTAATCAAGCATAATCATCACAACCTAGGTAGTACAAGAGTTCTATCCAATAGTCATCATCAAAACAAAAGCAAAACAGGTTTTTGAAGTCATTGAATACAATTAAAAACTAAACACAAAGTCTAGAAACGTAAAACCGGATTGATTGAATGCCGAAAACTCGATCTTCAACTCCAAAGATTCAATCCAAGAATCCAAGAGCTCCAAAACCTTCAAACCTCTTCTGCAAATCGTCCTCTAGCCGTCCAATGCCTTCTTCTTCCTTTCAAATTCGACAACTAGGGTTTATATAATGAAAAATACGTTTTTTTGCTGACTTAAACACCTGTCGCGTAGCGCGACGGGTTCTTCAAATGCGTGGCGCGTAGCGCGAGGGTCCGCATAACCCGACAAAATAGTCGGGTGGCATCTCAGGTAGATCCATGGGTTCATTAAGGGTAATTTGGTCATTTCACCACCTTTTTCATCTCTCGCGTAGCGCGCCGATGTGATCCAAACACTCTCGCGTAGCGCGAAAGGTTGTTTTTCTGATTTTTTTTATTCTTTTCATCTTCAAACTCCATCACGACGCCCCGAGATCTCGTTCTTTCTCGTTTTCTGACCGTTTTAGCTTCAAATTCACCCGAGCCACTGCAAATACCAACTTGAACAAATAATATGCACTAATAAATAAATAAAACACACAAAGACTCGAAACAGACACGAAACTGACACTATAAACTCAACTAATTAACACTATATCATTCATTACAAATATCAAATGATTACATCAGTGTAACAAAATGAAAGTCCTTAAACATTTAAGTACATTAGAACTGGAACTAGGGACATGTGTACCAACACATTCAGGAGCATCATCATCTTCATCTATCTTCCATCTCATATCTCCTAGTTCCTGGAAGGGTAGCATTCTAAGAACACCGTATGGTTGTTTCTGTTTGATAGCATTTCTTTTCACATATATGATCCTTGTTCTTGGGTTTGTTATGTTGGTTAATAAATGTTTTAATTTCAGCAACTAAAACATGTTTTATATGTCTATATATCAGCTACGTTTTTTGTTTGAATGGCTAAACAAACTTTGATAAACATGCAACAAGAACCGGTTATGTGGGAAACTTGCTTCAAAGGTCCAAGAAAAGTTAGTTTTGTTGGCCTTTTTAAATCCATTAGGGGCTGATTTGTTTTGGATATATGAATCTTTCACACCCAGGGCCCAGGTAGGGTGGGATGTCACAGACTAGCAACAACATATGGCAGCAAAACAAACCATCATAAGAGCATAAAAGGAGAGAACATCACATGGCATTAACGTTTAAAGAAAAAACCGGGCTAGAAGTAGGTCTAGCTCCCAACATAAGCACATAATTCACCAGTACAAATTGTTTTCATCAATAGTAAATGTAAATTGTTTCAAATGTTTTAGAACATAACAAGCCAATACCATGGGTCATGGAGCTAGGTCAAGGTCTTCTAGAACAGCTAGTCTCCCATCACGAATTACCTAAAACATGCCCGAAACTAAAAAGTTGGTGAATTCAAGTGCTTAAAGTTTAAAAATAAAAGGATTAAATAGAATCCACTTTTAATGTAAAAGGATCATAGTTTCATTGTTTTGGGGAATCACAATCAACCCTAATCCCGAAGGAAGAACTAAGCCTTAAACTAGGGTACCATGCCTGTCGGTTGGTTCACCATAGCATCTTATAAAAACATGTTACATGCCACAAACGACCCCGCAGGATCTCAGTGTGGTACCCTCCCGTTCATCACGGAAGGCACTATGTGTGGGAGATTCTCCAAGTAGATCTACCCATATAAAACAAGCGGATCACACAAGAATTAATGACTGTGATACAAGTATCAGCACGTAACAACAATTCCACAACATATAGCATCATAGTTTAGCATATAATAGTTTAGTTAAAACAGAGGATGCTTCATCCCAAAAACAATAGTAAAAAGGGAGATCACTAGAACTCACCGTTTCAAGCAAAGATTCTTTGTGCGCCAGGAAAAGTCTCAAGCCTAGCACCCTAAAATCAAGATTTAAGTGATAAGCTACTGGTTCTAATGCTTATGTAAGGTGTACTAGATGTGCCAAGAAGTTGAATGCCCAATTTGATTTTGATTTGTTAAGGCTTGTGTAAAAAGTTTCCTTTTATAGAAAGTCATGGTTTCTTAGGAAAAAATGGATTTTTACACCATTAAGTTAGTGATACAAGTTAAATTAAGTTGTTCATGTGGTTATTAGCTTCAAAGGAGTCGGTTATGGGAGTTTGGCAGAATTTACAGTTTAGTCCTTTAAGTTTCAGAATTTTACAATTTCTACCCCAAAGTTTGTTTTTCTTGCATTTAATAAATTTTAAAGCCAAATATCAGTCTTGGAGTTAAGTATCTCATTTTAAGTAAGTTTTCTCCAAATTTTCAGATTTTAGGTCCGGGGTTAGAATTCTTGTGTTTTCGCGTTACCGATTACGGTAAACCAAATGGTTTTAATGGTTAAGTATGGATTTCCATGTTTTTGAGTCATGGACCATTAAATATAATTTTAAGGACATTTTTATAAGTTTATAATTTGTTGAAAATGAAATTTTAGTCTCTTTTAGTTGTAAGCCTCATTTTTACGTTTCACCCGTTAAAGCGCGTTTTTTATCCGAAACCGAACATTCTTAGGTGATTTTTCTTCAAAAGTTTTACAAAATTAAGACCTTGGGGTCTCTAAGTTACTGAAATTTCATTAATTCTATGGTTTTAGACTTGTTACACAGTTTTTAGAATTTTTCTTTAAAATCTTCCGGTTTAGGCCTATTTTGCTAATTAAATTCATAAAAAATTTAGTTTAGCCCAATAAATCACCAAATTCAGTTTTTAACACTAAGATATATATCTTTTAAGGCGTGGAACTTATAAAATTTTATATTTGTTAAGTTTTACCAATATCATCCAATTTTATCACTTTTCAGGTTCCCCAAGATGACCATAATGCCTAATATTCCATATCCTTATTATTTACAGCCATTAACAACTAATCATACACCCAATATCATATAAAACTTACTTAAATTATAACCCTAGCTCATGGTTTCAACATACAACTCAAGAACAGGTTGAAAAGGTAGTGATTACATCATTTTCGTCCATTACACATGTGTATAATGTTATAACTCATGTTTAAACATTACCAAAACCTTTTGTAACTTTCAAAACAGGTTATTAAGAGTCTTATAAAACATTAACAAGCATACTAAAAGCTTTGGTTCGGAGGTTTACATAACATGGAGGTTAGTTGATGCACATATCACCCAAAAGAGGGTTTTCTTGCTTGAAATCCGGTTCCACCTTTAGATGGACCAACATAACATGTGAGATACCTTTAGTGAAGTCAAAAGCTCCTCAAGAACAAGATGAAGGCAACAAGTTTCTATGGCAGAACAATGAAAATAGAGGGTTTTAAGAGAAAAGTGAGGAAAACACAAGTTTTGACTTGTTTCGGGTGTGTGGGTGCTTACACTTAGTGTAGTCCACGATTTGAGGAGAGTGGAAGGACAAAAAGGTATGGAAATCTTTAAAAACTGCTGGAGGAGTCGAATCCACAAGAATCAAGCCTCCAATGTTCACGAAATAGCACCTTCTTGATGGTTTGAAGCTTGGCCGATATGTGGTTGATGTTGTTCTTCGATATACAAGGCTGGAATGGAGAAAAATTTGCAGATGTGTGTCTGTTTTCTGTAGTGAGAAACCGAGATGGAGAGGAGAGGTATGAGCGAGTTGTGGAGGTGGTGCATGAAATGGTAGTGGTGGGTGTGTTGGTGGTGTAGAAGGGTGGTGATTGGATGAGGGGGGGTGTTTTGAAAGGTAGTGGGATTATTTGTTTTAAATTTTAAATGGAAATTGGTATTATGTAGTATTTTGTAGTATCTTAGATGCTATAAGTTTTAGTTAGTTGATATGTATTGTGCATGTTTATGCATGCATTAACTAAAAATTAATGTGTGTATGCACACGTTTTTAATTGTTTCAATAATGATTTGATTCCATTGCAAGGGTGACTAATTAACTTTCCCGGATCAGTAAATTTTCCTAAATTAAAGCTTGATCTAGTTAAATTGTCACAAAAAGTCACATGAAATAACAAAAATGGTACTAATAGCAACAATGATACCAATGCTAATGATAAAAATAGAAATGATATTAACACTAGTATTATTAAGATAGGTAATGATGCAAGTAAATCAGTGTTAGAATTATAACCTAGAGGTCGGTTGTCACAGAATCCCACCGTTTAGGAAATTTCGTCCTGAAATTTTAGCTTCGATTAGATTGAGAAAGGGTGGGTTTGAAGAGGTGCGGATAACTCTTTCTCATCTCGTCTACTCGCTACCAAGTGACTCAGGTCCTCTCCTAGAATTCCATCTTACCTTGACCTTGGGTATGCGGCTTCGTCTGAGTTTCTTGACCAACCGGTCAGTGATTTCTATAGGTTCTTCCATGAAGTTCAGCCTATTATTGATCCTCGCTTCTTTCAACGGTAGCTCCATGGTCTTGTCTACCATGCACTTCTTCAAGTTTGACACATGCAAGGTGTCATGTATGTAACTTAAATTCTGAGGCAACTTTAATTTATATGCCACGGGGCCAATTCTTGCCAGTATTTCGAATGGTCCAATGTATCTTGTGCTTAACTTTCCTCTCTTTCCAAACCTCACTGCTCCCTTCCATGGTGCTACATTCAGCATTACTCTGTCACCCACTTGAAATTCCAATGGTTTTCATCTCTTGTTAGCGTATTTCTTCTGACGGTCTTTGGCTGCCCTTAAACGCTCCTTGATCTTGAAGATCTTATCGGTGGTCTCCAACACGATGTCGGGTCCCATTACTTGGCTATCACCGATCTCATTCAAATTCAATGGTGATCGGCATTTCCTACCATACAGAGCCTCATACAGAGCTGCCTTTATACTTGCGTGGTAACTGTTATTATAGGAGAAATCCACCGAAGGAAGATGGTTGTCCCAGTTCCCACCAAAGTTAATCACGCAAGCTCTTAGCATATCTTCCAAAGTGGGAATGGTTCTTTCACTCTGACCGTCAGTTTGTGGGTGGTATGCAGTGCTTAAATCCAGACGGGTTCCTAGAGCCTGCTGGAGTGATTTCCCGAAACGATAAGTGAAGCGGCTATCACGTTTAGAGATGATTGGTAGTGGCACACCATGCCTGGTCACTATTTCATCGATATACAGTTTAGCCTGCTTTGTCAGGTCATAGTCTTCTCGAATCGGCAAGAAGTGAGCTGATTTAGTTAGCCTATCCACTATTACCCAAATAGCATCATGACCTCTAAATGTTTCGGGTAACTTTGTAAAAAAATCCATCATGATGTTATCCCATTTCCATTCTGGAATTTCGGGCTGTTGCAACGTTCCTGACGGTTTTTTATTTTCAGCTTTTACCATGGCACAGGTTAGACACTTTCCAATATAAATAGCGATTGATTTCTTGATTCCAGGCCACCAGAAAAGTGCCTTTAGATCATGGTACATTTTGTCGCTTCCGGGGTAAACCGAGTACCTAGATTTGTGGGCTTCGTCGAGGATTACCTCTCTAATTTCCCCGTACATCGGTACCGACGTTCTCTCTTCATATTTATATATGCCATCGCCACTCATCTCTAATCGCTTCTCCATTCCTCTTAACACTTCATCGGCTAATTTATCTTCCTTTAATGCTTCACCTTGAGCTTCTTTCAGCCTTGCGATAAGGTTGGTGTACACACTCATCCATAAGGCACGGACGCGAAGGGGTTTTTCTCTTTCTTTCCTGCTCAAGGCATCTACCGCTACATTAGCCTTGCAGGGATGGTAGGGGATTTCATCATCGTAATCATTCAATAGGTCAACCCATCTTCTCTGGCCCATGTTTAGCATCTTCTGATCCAGAATGTGTTGCAAACTTCTATGGTCAGTGTAGATAATGCGCTTCGTGCCATAGAGATAATGCCTCCACATTTTAAGTGCAAACACCATAACACGTAGTTCTAGATCGTGCGTTGTGTAGTTCTTCACATGATCATTCAGTAGTCTTGATGCATAAACAATTACCTTGTTGCGCTGCATTAGTACGCATCCTAGTCCTTGACGCGAGGTGTCACAATAGACTACGGAATCTTCGACTCCTTCTGGGAGGGCGAGGATAGGTACACTACACAGTTTTTCCTTGGGTGTTTCGAATGCCTCATTTTGCTCTCGTTCCCACACAAAAGCTGTATCATTCTTAGTCAAAGCAGTCAACGGTTGCACAATGCGCGAGAAGTCCTTGATAAACCTTCTATAGTATCCGGCCAATCCAAGGAATTGCCTTATTTCAGTGGGGGTTTCTGGAATTTTTCAGTTCCTAATAGCCTTAATTTTAGAAGGGTCAACTTGAATCCCATTCTCGTTTACCACATGCCCTAGATATTGAATCTCGCGCGTCCAAAATTCACATTTAGAGAACTTGGCATATATTTGTTCATTCTTGTGTAACTTAAGAATCAGCCTTAGGTGCTTCTCGTGCTCTTCCTTACTACGGGAGTAGATCAGGATGTCATCGATAAACACAATCACAAACTTGTCAAGATATTGGCGACACACACGGTTCATGAGATCCATAAACGCCGCTGGTGCGTTAGTCAGCCCAAAGGGCATGACCAGATAATCTAATGTTCATATCTAGTTCTAAAGGCTGTCTTGGGTATGTCTTCCTCTCTTATCTTCAGCTGATGGTATCCTGATCTTAAATCTATTTTGGGAAAATAGCTTGCTTCGTAGAGTTGATCGAATAGGTAATCTATTCTCGGGAGAGGGTATCGGTTCTTTATTGTCAGCTTGTTTAGTTCCCGATAATCTATAGCATACGTAGGGTTGCATCCTTCTTCTTCACAAATAGTACCGGGGCACCCCATGGAGAAACACTTGGCCGTATGAATCCCTTGTCAAGTAGCTATTGGATTTGTAGCATTAGTTCCTCCATCTCAGGAGGGGCGAGTCGGTATGCTGCCTTGGCTACTGGTGCAGCACCAATCAGTAGATCTATCTGGAACTCAACTTGTCGATTTGGAGGAAGTCCCAGTAAGTCTTCGGGAAACAATTTTGGATATTTAGAAGCCACTGGAATATCTTCAATCTTCTTCTCCTATTTAGTCTTCATCACATAGACTATGAAAGCTGGGCATTCCTTCATAAGACTCTTGGTAGCTTTTAAATGAGATATCATAGGACATAGCGTGTTACTTCTTTCACCATGGACCACTAACACTTTCCCGTCGCTCAAAGGTATCTTAAGTAGGCATTCATCACGCACGATTTCGACTCTATGCCTAGAAAGCCAATCCATACCAACAACCATATCAAATCAACCTAGTTTAATAGGCATAAGGTTTATATTAAATGTACTTCCTTTTAGATTCATTAAGAAATCTTTGATGACTTCGTTAGTTTCTAAGATATTACCGTCAGCTAATTCTATGGTAAACGTATCAGTCGAGATGCATGCACTCGTGTCAATCAAAGGCCTAAAAGTACTAGATGCAAAAGTAGAAGTTGCTCCAGTATCAAATAGAACGGTAGCAGGATGGTTGTTTATAAGGAACGTACCATTAACCACATCGGGTTCCTTACGGGCGCAAGCTGGATCCATCACGAATGCTCTTGCCTTAGGCTTGTTGGGTCTGACATATTCATCTCTCCCCAACTTAGGACACTTATTCCTCATGTGCCCTGGATCTCAAAACTCATAGCATTGTTTACTAGGCGCATACGTATAGTCTTTAATTAAGTGTCCGGTTCGCTTGCACCTAAAACAGGGCATTGGGTTACACTCTCCCTGATGGTGCAGTTTGCACTTGTTACAGAAGGGGCTTGTGCCTACATAAAGTTTTTGTTCCCTTCTTCCCTGATCACCACGTCTAGTACCTTCACTTGATCTTGTTTGAACCACTACTGCTACCCATCACCTTCTTAACATCTACCCACTTTCTCTTCTTTTCTTCAGTTCTTCCCTGCTCTGTCCATCCATCCCTAATCAGGTCATCAGTTAAATTGCCATTGAGATCCACCGCAGCCTGTGGAGTTATGGGCCCGGCAGATCGGACCATACCCCTAACTTTCGAATGTAACCCCTAGATGAAACGTGTTATACCCTTAGATTCCGGTGTCACCAGGTGTGGCACCAGTCGGGACAGGGCTAAGAAGCGGTTGATGTACTCAGTGTAATTAGGACCTTTCATTTCCAGGCCCATAAATTCAGATTCCAGCTTCTCAAGTTGATTGATGGGGCAGTATTTGTTGGTTATCAGTTCCCTAAATTCGGTCCAACTCATTCGGTTAGCAGCGTTTCTTCCCCGGGGCCGAGTAATTATCTTCCACCATTCTAGTGTAGATCCCTTGAGTGATTGGGATGCAAACCTCACCATGTGGTCCATCTTCCTCTCACTAATGTCCAGGACAGCTTCCATTTCATCGATCCACCAGTAAGTCTCTATCGCACCCTTAGTGCGATAGAAATCCTTGGGCTTGCATGCCATGAAGGTTTTGTAGGAGCATCCATTCTTCAGCGCTTCAACCTCCATGTTGTTTCCCTCGTCGTTCCCGAATTCATCATTACCACTGGGGTTTCGCCTGTCCGCATTGATCTGGACGATGATGGTCAGAATGGCATTAGCAATCTGTTATGCTATGAGGTTAGCAATTCTCTCATCATTTTCTTGATTAGCATTCTCCCCACGAGGAGTTCCTGGTGGAGTAAGTTGGTTTCCGGTTTGCCTGGTCTCCTCACGGCGACCTCTAGTAGCTCCTCGTCTTCCAAACCGAGTTCCCCTCCTATTCGCCATTCTGATAGCATCATAGATAATTTCATTTAGCATCTCATAATTAGTTTCGAGTAGCCCAATCATCATTTACCCTAATGTATCACGTCCTAGAAGGAGAGAGTGTAATATACACACCACTAACATCTCTAACAATGTTTCATAATTTAATTTAAGACAATTCATCCAAAGTGGACACAGACAAAAATTCCCAACACATAACATGACACATAGCAGTTCAATACAAATAGCTCAGCAAAGTTTAACATTCATGGAACTAGTTTCACGGATAGTTTGGATCGATGGTATCAGCAAACATAGTTGAATCAGAGTTATACTCTTACGAGTTGGAAGGTGCCATCACCCCTATAATAATAATAGTATCAGATAATGATAGAAATAGTTTCCTTCAACTATCTATAAGACAGATAATCCCACTTCTTATCCATTCTCTCACATCCACTTCTTTTTCAGCCACCCTAGCTATCCTGAGTTCTTTTTCCTCTGCTCTTGCTTCAACCGCTAGACCCCATGCGAAGCCATCATAGCTTGAAACTAGGCAGACTGAGAGGTCCGAGTGGCGTGCTGGAGTGTCAGCTCGTGATGATGGACGGTCTTCAAAATCTCATCCAGTGCAGCATCGGAGGGCCCTACATCACTTGCCCGGTGGCTAGACTAGGAGTATCTGTCACCAGCTAGCACACTAGGGCCGTCATCCATGTTGCGCCTAGGTGGTATCCAGTTCTCGTCATGTGGGTGGTGTCGTAGTGGGTCAAATGGCGAAGGTGCAGGTATCGGAGTCCTAACAGGTGGTGGAGGGGGAGGTGGCATCCTAAAGGAGGCTGAGGGTCCTGGCCTCGCACTCTTGTGTGGACGGGTGAAAACACGTGCACCCTATCCCCGATGGGTGGGATTGGTGAGTGGGTAGGAGCTGCGACATGTGGTGAGTGGGAGCGCGTGCGGCTCCTGGAAGGGGATGTCGAGGAAGAGTCTTCCGACTGCTCAGTGTCGTCAGATGTAACGGATATCCATCCCGGATGTTCGTATCTCCTCAGGTATTCCTTATACTCCGTTTGTGGCATCGCCTTCCTAAGGCTCCCAGTTGGTGAAGTACCGTCAGTTGGGTATGCCGGTGCCTTTCCTTTGTCAGCCATAATCCTGGTGTCCTACAAGAAATATCATGAGTAATTTGGTTTCTCATAGCTCATGATTGTAATAATAATAGTACTTACAGTAGTAGTGATGGAAATAGTATTAGATATTCCAATAGTATCCATAACCAAAGGTATCAATAAGCAATAGTATCAGAAATCAGTAGTTTCTTCAAATAATAACAAGCAAGTAGTTTACCTTAGGAAAACCTTTTGTCCACTTCAAAGAAATTTCAGAAATCAAACGTTTCAAACAGAGAAGGTCCAATCATTACCTAAAGGTCCATGGTGCAAATTACGCGTCCGTAAAATTCATGATTACGTTGATCAAGTGTAATCATCAATTTACCTAACCCGATCATCCCAACACTTTCCCACAAGGACAGTCCTAAGGCATCTGGGTTGTAGCCTAGGGTCTACTATAGTAATCCCGACTTCTCTACAACCTTTGGCTCGGATACCAATCTGTCACACCCCGGGCCCAGGTAAGGTGGGACGTCACAGACTAGCAATAACATATGGCAGCGGAAACAAACCATCATAAGAGCACAAAAGGAGAGAACATCACATGACATTAATGTTTAAAGAAAAACCGGGCTAGAAGTAGGTCTAGCCTCCAACAAAAGTACATAATTCATCAGTACAAATTGTTTTCATCAATAGCAAACGTAAATTGTTTCAAATGTTTTAGAACATAACAAGCCAATGCCATGGGTCACAGAGCTAGGTCAAGGTCTTCTACAACAGCTAGACTCCCATCAAGGATTACCTGAAACATGCTCAAAAGAAAATTTGTGTCAACTAAAAAGTGGTTGAATTCAAGTGCTTAAAGTTTAAAAACAAAAGGATTCAATAGAATCCACTTTTAATGTAAAAGGATCATAGTTTCATTGTTGTAGGGGATCACAATCAACCCTGCACTCAGTCCCGGCTGGCCTGTTCAAAAATTAAGTAATCCCAGTTAATCCCGAAGGAAGATCTGAGCGTTAAACAAGTGTACCGTATAGCATCTTGTAAAAACCTGTTACATACCACAAACGACCCCGCAGGATCTCAGTGTGGTACCCTCCCGTTCATCACGGAAGGCACTGTGTGTGGGGGATTCCCCAAGTAGATCTACCCATATAAAACAAGCGGTTCACACAAGAATTAATGATTGTGATACAAGTATCAGCAGTTAACAACAATTCCACAACATATAGATCATAGTTTAGCACATAAATAGTTCAGTTAAAACAGAGCATGCTTCATCCCAAAAAACAGTAGTAAAAAGGGGGATCACTAGAACTCACCTTAAGTTTCAAGTAAAGATTCTTTGTGTGCCGGGAAAAGTATCAAGCCTAGCACCCTAGCATCAAGATTTAAGTGATAAGCTACTGGTTTTAATGCTTATGTAAGGTGTACTAGATGTGCCATGAAGTTGAATGCCCAATTTGATTTTGATTTGTTAAGGTTTGTATAAAAAGTTTCCTTTTATAGAAAGTTATGGTTTCTTAGGAATATATGAATTTTTACACCATTAAGTTAGTGATACAAGTTAAATTAAGTTGTTCATGTTATTATTAGCTTTAAAGAAGTTTGGCAGAATTTATAGTTTAGTCCTTTAAGTTTTAGAATTTTACAATTTCTACCCCAAAGTTTGTTTTTCTTGCATTTAATAACCTTTAAGGCCAAATATAATATTCTTGGAGTTAAGTATATCATTTTAAGTAAGTTTGCTCAAAATATTCAGATTTTAAGTCCGGGGTTAGAATTCTTGTGTTTTCGCGTTACCGGTTACGGTAAACCGAAGGGTTTTAGTTGTTATGGATTTCCATGTTTTTGAGTTTTGGACCATTGAATATAATTTTAAGGAAATTTTGATAAGTTTCTAATCTGTTGAAAATGAAATTTTAGTCTCTTTTAGTTGTAAGCCTCGTTTGTACGTTTTACACGTTAAAGGGCGTTTTTACCCGAAACCGAACATTCTTAGGTGATTTTTCTTCAAACTTTTTACCAACTTACACCTTGGGCTCTATAAGTTACTGAAATTTCGTGAATTTTATGGTTTTAGACTTGTTACACAATTTTAGAATTTTTCTTTAAAATCTTCCGGTTTAGGCCTATTTTGCTAATTAAATTCATAAAAATTTCAATTTAACCCAATAAATCACCAAATTTAGTTTTTAACACTAAGATATATATCTTTTAAGGCCTGGAACTTATAAAATTTTATATTTGTTAAGTTTTACCAATATCATCCAATTTTACCACTTTTCGGGTTTCCCAAGATGTCCATAATGCCTAATATTCAATATTCTTATTATTTCCAGCCATTAAAAAGTCATCATACACCCAATATCATATAAAACTTACTGAAATTATAACCCTAGCTCACATATTCAACATACAACTCAAGAACAAGTTGAATACATAGTGATTACATCATTTTCGTCTATTACACATGTGTAAAACGTTATAACTCGTGTTTAAACATTACCAAAACCTTTTGTAACTTTCAAAACAGGTTATTAAGAGTCTTATAAACAATTTAAAAGCAGATTACAAGCTTTGGTTCAGAGTTTTACACAACATGGAGGTTAGTTGATGCACATATCACCCAAAAGAGGGCTTTCTTGGTGGAAATCGGGTTCCACCTTTAGAATGGCCAACATAACGTGTGAGATACCTTTAGTGAAGTCAAAAGATCCTTAAGAAAAAGATGACGGCAATAATTTTCTGCTACAACAAAGAAAAGAGAGGTTTTTAAGAGAAAAGTGAGGAAAACACAAGTTATGACTTGTTTCGGGTGTGTGGGTGATTCCACTTAGTGTAGTCCACGATTTGAGGAGTGTGGAAGAACACAAAGGTCTGGAAATCTTTACACACTGCTGGAGGAGTCGGATCCACAAGAATCAAGCCTCGTCGCGGAATAGCACCATCTTGATGGTTTGAAGCTTGGCCGATAGGTGGTTGATGTTGTTCTTCGATATACAAGGCTGGAATGGAGAGAAATTTGCAGATATGTGTGTCTTTTCTACAGTGAGAAACCAAGAGGGAGAGGAGAGGTATGGGAGAGTTGTGGAGGTGGAGCATAAAATGGTAGTGGTGGGTGTGTTGGTGGTGTAGAAGGGTGGTGATTGGATTAGGGGGGGGTGGCTGAGTTTTTGGAGGGCAATGGGATTATTTGTTTTAAATTTTAAATGGAAATTTGTATTATGTAGTATTGTGTAGTATTTTAGATGGTAGAAGTTTTAGTTAGTTGATATTTATTGTGCATGTTTATGCATGCATTAGCCGAAAATTAATGTGTGTATGCACACGTTTTTAGTTGTTTCAATAATGATTTGATTCCATTGCAAGGGTGACTAATTGTCTTTCCCGAATCACTAAATTTTCCTAAATTAAAGCTTGATCCAGTTAAATTGTCGCAAAAAGTCACATGAAATAACAAAAATGGTACTAATAGCAATAATGATACCAATGCTAATGATAAAAATAGAAATGATACTAACACTAGTATTATTAAGATAGGTAATGATGCAAGTAAATCAGGGTTAGAAATATGACCTAGAGGTCGGTTGTCACAGAATCCCTTGTCTTTCAAGTTTTATTTTACATGCTTTAGAATAAATATTGAAAGATTGATGTCAAATGGTTGATTATTTTGTTTGGACAAAAACCCTAAAATTTTAGTTTATGTTGGCTGAAATTTTAGGGGTTAAAAAAGGAGTTCATTTTGTTCTTGAATCTTGTATTTGGATACTTGTTTTGGTGCATAACAAAGCCTTGACGAAGTGTGTTTTGGATTAGGTTGAATGTTTTATCATGTTTTGTTTTATTCTTTAAAAGGGTTGTAATAATATTTTTGTGTTTGTATCTTTGGGTTGTAATTTATTTATTCTTTGGTTATGTAATAAATAGATTAGATGCATTTCTTTTATTTGAAAAATTATATTAGGATATATTTTTTGTAAAAGAAGATACACAAGTTGGAGACCCAAAGAAAGATACAAAGGAAGGACACAAAAGATATGGACACTTGATGCATTTGGATGTGGATTCAAGTGGGAGTTCATGGACACATTTTCATGCGTCATTTTTAACCCTTAGGAAAGACCTAATGACAAAACTTGTGATGGCAAACAAGTGTAATCAACTTAGTGGCTATGGTTATGCACTTGTGATTGTATGGTTGTGCTTGTTTGGTTGTTTGTTTTATGGTTGTTGTTTGATATAAGGATATGCATAACAAACTTATTAACAAACATAACAAGCTGAAAAATAATGGTTATTTATCATTAAGTGGTTAATAAAAGGTTATTAAAAGGATTAATGATTTTAATAAAAAGAGTTTTATTAAAGGGGAACCATAGGGTGCCATGTTTTTGAAAGCATACAAATACAAGGTACATAGAGTTTTCTAAACTAGAATTATGAAAACTAAAAATTCCTTTTGAAAACAAGTTTAACACCGTCCTTTTACACAACACTTGAGTCACTTGCAAACTCTTAATGGGATAAAGGTCATCTAACCATTTTGAGGGAACTTATGATTTGAGTTGGGAATGCCATAATTGTGGGATAAAGGTAACCTAACAACTTGTATTGGGAAAACTCACGTATGTGTGTAAGTAGGGTGACTTGATTTGCAAACCATGTTAAATGGATCACCTACAATATGGTTTACAAAAGGTGTTGATGGGATAAACGTGCCGACACACATATGATGTTTAAGTCGATCCCATACCTCTAGAAGTTGCAAAGGGTTGCAATTGTCAAAACGTTGACTACCTTATTAGTTTAAATAATGGGATAAAGGTCACCAAACAACTATTTAAATGTAACGTTGGATTCTAGAATTTTAATTTGTGTACGACACATAAAAGAGTATTAAGAACTAAAATACGACAATATCAAAAATACTAAAATTGAACTCTGTTAAATTTTGTAGATGGCCACCAACAACAATGAAAACAATGATATCCCGTCCGCTCATACCCTATCACTAAGAACCATTCTCCAAAAGGAGCGTCTAAACCATATCAACTTTATTGACTAGTTTTGAAACTTGAGAATTGTTCTCAAGCAAGAGAAACGGTCATACATATTATACGATCCTATTCCCGATCCACCCAATGAGGAAGATGAGGAGGCCTACAATAATTGGGTGAAATACACTAAGGACTCGGTCCAAGTATCTTGCCTCATGTTGGCTAGTATGACTCCGGATCTCCAAAAGAAGTACGAACATCACGGAGCATACGACATGATTACCCAGTTGAAGGAAACGTTCCAACAACAAACAAGGGTAGAGCACTTCAAAACGATTTGAGCACTCCATGCATGTTGTATGGATAATACCCAATCAGTCTCATCTTATGTACTCAAGATGAAGAGCCACATACACCGCCCCAGAAGGCTGAATTGTCCCGTCTTGAAAGAATTGGCTACGGATTTGATCCTCAACTCTTTGTCAAAAAGGTTTGACAACTTTGTTATGAATTATAACATGAACAGGTGGGACAAGAACATAAGTGAGCTTCACTGTATGCTCAAAACTGCCAAGGCGGCCATGGGTAAAAAGGTTTTACCCGTTCTCACCATCAATGAAGGTGGAAGCAAGAAGAGGCCTCACCCCGCACCCAACGCAAGTGTTGACAAGGGTAAAGGGTACATTTGGGGAAAGGGAAAGGGAGTGGTAAAAGTGCCACCACGAAAACCAGCGGAGAAGAAGCAAAAGGTTGCTTCGAACGACCCATGCTTTAAGTGTGGAGAGATAGGACATTGGGCAAGGAATTGTCTTGTCCATCTCAAAGAGTTGCAAGCTAAGAGGGATGTCGGGCAAACCTCAGGTACAATTTTCATGATTCATATTGATCTAAATTTAATATCCTCTAACACATG
>BJCO01746993.1:0-14416 GCA_018326465.1 Flaveria floridana | reverse complement strand
ATTGGACCATGAGTATGGGGCAATCATGCGATTGGATCATAAGAATGAACCAATCGTACGACTGAATGAACAAGTCTGAGCCAGTCACACGATTGAGTCATGCGCATGGGTCCAGTCGCACGACTGAACCCCAAAACAGTATAAAAGGAGGCTCAGTCGGTCGTAAACCCTACGCGACTTCAAAACTCATAAAAACCACCTAATACCCAGACACTCTGTCCAAAATTTTCATATTGCGATTACTCTCCGATTCTGTTTCTGACCATATCTTATTCATCTACAGGTACTAAGTGACTGAAATCTTGACGAATAAGGGGGTTAATCGAACCTATAAAGTCTGAAATTATTCAAAACAAGAACCGGGACTAAAACCCTAAAATGGACTACTTAAATGGACATAAACGTTGATTTAAAAGACATTAAGTGTTAATTCGAGTCCCTGCGAACCAAATGAATCTAAACTCGAAAAGTAATTGAACGTTTTGACAAAGATTCAAATTTATGGTGTCGAACAGTGCAAGATGCGAATGGACAGGCTGATGAACTTCGGTCGCACAATTGAGCCATACACATGATTCAATCGCACGATTGAATCAATCGGTGACTCAGTCGCACGACTGACTCAACCGCATGGCATAGTATACGACTAAGTTCAGTCGCAGGCTCAATCGTACAACTAAGCTCAGTCGTATGGTTTAATCGTACGATTGAATCAGTTGGTCACAATATATTCAAATTCAATTGTTATTTCTAATAAATGGAACTAACGTATATGTTTCCTGTGTTGCAGCAACATGGCTGAGAGATGGACGATGAGCACCAAGCACAACATTTGTGCTTATCTAGATGCTACTTCTCGGAACGCTTCTGAGTTCACCAGGATTATTGCCTTTCTATGTAGATCGAGGATCTACAAGGCCATCTCCACTCCCTGCACACCATACAGATCTATTCAGCAGGCATTCTGGGAGAATGCCTCCGTCGACCGATCAGTTGAGCCTTATTGTATCCGGAGCTCTATCTTCGGACAAGATATAGAGATCGGGGAAGACGACCTGCACAGGGTCTTGGATCTGGGTGAGGACGGAGCCTACCTAGCCAAGCTGCATCCCCTAACGGTTCGGGGATGTTTCTTAAGGATCAAGCATGCGGCGACATCAATGTCGGCGTGCTAAACAAGAGCAACATGTGCCCCTAATTTAAGTATTTTGCACATGTGATCCCAAAGTGCATTGCCTCCAGGCATGGAGGATTCGACGAGATGTTTGACCATATCCAGAATGCATACGTTGCGCTGGTACTGAACCACCCGTTCAGTTTCTCCCGCATGTTCTTCTCGTACTTGACAGAGAACATAGAGGCCAAGGGCAAGAAAGGCTTTTGTATGTATCCGAGATTCTTAGAGATGACTATTGATGAGAAGCTTCCTGATTTGCCAAAGGAGAAGGATGACGTAGTGTGTTTAGAGGTGATGGATGACACCACACTGGGTCGGATGAAGGTGTACCGGGGGAAGCAGGTGAAGCCCCCGATTAGGAGACTCTTCGGCCATTTGGCCAACGAGGATTATGTGGCACCCTCTTGTAACAAGTGGCGTCACGACGACAGTGACTCAGACGTTGAGCCCATAGTGGTTCCTGTTGACGACGACGACGACGATGATGACGACCATGACGACGGTCAGGATGGTGGAGATGCTGGCCCCAGTCTAACACGGGCCACAGACACGTCTACTATATCTCCACCACCTCCATATAGTAGTGCTTCTGCTCCCGGTGGATCTGAGCAGGCTGCTATCCACCGGGACTTCCTGGTTGATGAGGAAGAAGAGGAGTCTGATGAGGAGCCTCTGACGAGGACTGTCGGTATCCGAGTCGTGGCTGCCGAAAAGGGCAAAGAGGCAGTTAGGGGACGCTAGGCTGGTTTAGAGAGTGGTGATGCTAATGTTACTAATCCTACTTATACACCCGACCAGCCTATTGGCCCAAGGGGAGCCTAGATTGCCAAGGGCTCGAGGAGGAAGAGAATGGCCCAGCCTAACGGCAAGAAGGGGAAGAGGCGAAGGATTGTACTGATTACCTCTTCCACCACCACAGCAACTACTCCCACCACCACTATCACCACTCCTACCACCAATACTGCCACCACCACTGTCACCACTACGGCCACCACTACAGCCTTCACTACATCCACCACCACACCTACCATACCCACATCAGTTCTACCACACCCTACTTTCATCCCCACTCCCATATACACCACATCCACCACCACTCCTACTACACCCCAACCAGGCCCTTCCACCTCAGTTACACCTCCATAGGGATCTTTTCTACCCACTGTTGGGTTAGAGGAGCTATTGGCTAGCCTCAATAGACTGATCCTCAAGACACTCATGACAGATGATCTAAGACCTAACCAGATGAATCAGTTGATGGCAGTCAATGCTGCTCAGGGCAAGCAGATAGCCCATCTGACAGAGAGGGATGCTGCTCACGAGAGAGCGTTAGCTAGAGCTCACCGTGCCCTTACTGTACAGAATGAGCTACTGATGGCATCGATCAAGAGGATCGAGGAGGTGGAGAAGAAAAACAAGAAGCTGATGTTAAGACTGAAAGGGACGAAGGGTGTGCCCTTGAAGATAAAGGTGATGGTGATGATGGAGATGATGATGATGACGATTAGTCTGATAATGAATCGAATGATGATGATGATAAGGTTGAAGCAGGAGGAAGTAGGAAAGATAAGGAAGGAGATGATAAGGATGAGCATGATCAGAAAGGTGATGCATCTACATCAGCCTCAAATCCATCTGCTCGGGAGAGGCGCACGAAGCGTAATCCAGATCAAGGAACCTCTTCCTCAGCTCCTCAAGCTAAAGAAATGAGCGAACAAGGCAAAAGTAATGATTAGATGTCTTTGTATTTGAAAACTTTTGTACTTGAATTATGTATTACATTAATGTAATTAATGATTATTAATGTTTAAATGTCTTGATTACTGATTTGTGTGTGATGTGTTTTGAATGTTTAATCAAACAGATGTAGCTCAACAGACAGACGAGTATGATGTCATCCCCCTTCAGCAAATCAAGACTCAGCTAACCATGATTCTTGATTTGCAAGGGATCGTAAGGCGATCTGTGAGCTACACTCCTGAGGAGGGAGAGATCATCCATGATCTTATTGACGAGCAGCTCGCTGACATGTTTAGACTCAATCCAGATGAGCTCATCAAAGATGCTCCCGAGGTCGACGTTGTGAGTGATGAGGAGCTCCAGGATGTGGATGAAATTGAGATAGAGGATATCACTTTAAAAGAGTATCCTCAGTACACTGACTAACCGGGCAATGTTATCCCCAACTTGGGTGAAACATTTGGCAGTGCTACTTTCGAGAAATTGGATGAGACTGAGAAGGAGAAATAGACAGAGGAAGGGAAAGCCCAAGCCACGGACGCAGATGTCGAGCTAAAAAAGGCTGAGTGGGCAACTTGCTTGTCTGAGATGAAAGCCTAAAGAAAGCCTCCAAAAGTGAACGCCCACACCAAATTATACAGAGTGAAAAAGCATCAAAAGGTTGGGCAAGATAATAAGTTGGGCATATTTTGAGGACTTGGACGTATACGCTGTTAAGAGAGAGAAGGGGATTGAGTACTTCAGATATCCTCACGATCTAAAGACTCTTCCCGGTTTTGAGCTAAACAGGCTTGCCTGTTTAGATCTTTTGTACGCCAGCACTCAAGAAGGAATACCATACTAGATGGGCCAACTTCAGGCCTCAACAGCCTAAAAGGTTCATACATAAGACCGAAGTTGATCCTATCACTGGAAGACCAAAAGTAGTGCTGAAGTGGAGTCCCCCGCGCACAATGTCTAAGATCTTATTACGGGAGATGCCTCAGGACTTCACTCCATATTTCAAATGGTGATATTATGACTGGCGGACGGGTAAAGCGGTCATAGTTTTGCATAAGGAAGGGAAAATAGAGACTATCCAGATATTTGACCCTATGTAACTAACTAACTTGTCTGCGGATGATGTTTATACTCTCTACAAGTGGCCACTGGAGTCACAAAAGAAGAGAAGTACAAGCTCTACAGTTTCAACACATGATAAGCCTCTGCTTTGCGTTCGAGATGCACGCTGGAGTCACAAAAGAAGAGAAGTACAAGAAGTTCTAAGAGCACGTGAAGAATGTTAGACAATAGGCTAAACTAGGTCTAAGGGGGAGTTTGTTGATACATCTTGATGTACCTAGTTTATGATCTTAAATGTAAAAGTATTTCATGTCTTACACTGATGTAATATGATGTAATATGATGATATTAATGATATATGAAATGCATTGTGATGTTTATTTGTGATTGATTATGTTATATTATCATTATATTGAATGTGATTCACATGTATGAACTTAATATATAAGTTTGATGTTGTTTTACATAGTTCTAGGTCAATAAGAACTTAGAAGTGTGTTCAACTTGGTCATGTGGTATTTCATGCTAATGGACCATACTTATGGACCATACGCATGAATGAACCATGCTTATGGACCAGTCACATGACTGAACCAGGAGACTGGATCAGTCGCATGACTGAGACATAAGATTGATTCAGTCGCACGACTGAACCTTCAGTCGTGCGTGTGAGTCAGCCGCATGAGTCAGCCGCATAACTGAACCATGCTAATGGTTCAGTTGTACGAATGAACACTGAAAACCTATAAATACGACATAATTCGTGAAAAAACATAACACTTCGAATACTTTCATACCTTAGCCATCCAGAGCGTTCTAAGTCGCCAATCCAAGTTCATAGTTCGTTCCTGATCGATTCCAACTCGTTCTTAACATTTGTTTCATCGTTAGATCGATCAGGTTGTTCGTTCTCACTGGTTGTATCGCCAATCAAATAGAATTCCACGCTATTTGATTTGGTCTCACGCAGAATCCGTTAGTACTCCGTACGTACACAGTCCTAACAAAATTATATAAAAAATCCTAAGTCTACAAGCTGTCCGCTGTGGATGATTAGCTGTCCACTGTGGATGATAAGTTGTCCGCTGTGGAAAAAGTTAACTCATTCACTGTGTCTTGGATACTATCCACTATGAACACTTGTTGTTTGCATGTTGTCCGCTGTGAAATGTTCATCCGCTGTGGATGAATATACGCTATGGACAGTTCATCAGCTGTGGACTTGGCATCCGCTGTGTGTGTTGATCATCCGCTGTGGGATGTCTTCATCCACTGTGGACACTTGGACTTGTTCTTCATCCGCTATACCATCTTATTCATCCGTTGTGGGCAGCATCTCATCCGCAATGAACACTTGACAGAATTTCTTGTATCTACAATCCTAAAAAAGAAACTAAAACAATAATTAGTGTATGTTATGAATGTTAATGATGCTAATGTGTTAGTTGATGATTATTTGAATGTTAGAACACATTATGTTCGATTATGGAAAGCATTATCCTTTATATGCATTATTACTTTAATGCACTTGTTGAGTCTAACATATAGTGTCACTTCACCTTATCAGTTTGATCTTTCACCCCATATATAAAAAGATTCTGACTTTCTTTTCTACTTTCTTTACTGTCGTAAAAGCCCTAGATACCCATTTATATTAAGGATGTCGATTTTGCACCAATCATCGCATTCCTAACCCAATCTGCATATCTTCCCGCTCTAACAGTTAACCCCACCATTTATTCAAACCATATCGCTGACTAGGTTGCCTCGTTCATGGGTTGGAAATTCAACTTCTCTTATAACTGGAAGTACTTGCTCCACATCATTCTACATATCTTGTCAAACAAATCCGGGCTTTGGGATCAAATTCCCTATGATTTAGGCTGTTTTGTTCATGGGTTGGTAAAAGGGTTCAACTACTCTCGATTTGTGTTGAATAATTTGAGAGGAAATCTCATCAGGAATACATTTTACATGTATCCCCGATTTATTCATCACATAATTAACTGTGAGCTGGATCAGGACAAACTAGAATATGCAAATATTCTAGTAGTTCAACACATGAGGCCAGGTATCTTCAAAATGCTGAAGAAGGTATCCACCAAATTCACGGGAAGGTTCACACAACTACTTCCAGGTATGCTTGGGCCTACGACTCCTGGTGACATCCCTGCAAGCTTAGCAGGTGATGAACCCACACCAGACACTACCACTTTACAACCAATAACTTTCTTCCACCCTATCAAAATCATTTACCAAAGACGCCCCAAAAAAACCCTTGTTCAATCTACTCTGATTGAACAAGTACCTCCAGTTGAAACCAAAAAGGCTAGAGTGGAACACAGGGCTCCCACTCAGCCAGAGGTCCAACCATCCTCCACCATTAACCTCAATATCAGTGTTGAGTAATGTCTTGGAGACCGGATCGGAGCCGGTCCGACCGGTTCGACCGGGGATCGGTCCGGTGGTCGGTCCGGTCTGATACGGATCGTCCCGAACCGCTGGTCGGACCAGAAAACCGGACCGGTTCGGACCGGTTTTGGTACTTTTTTAAATTTTTTTTATTTAATGGGTAAAAACAGGGTGTTAAACCATAATTAGTATGTTGGATATACAAATATAGTTAAATTTTATATATAACTATAAAATACATATATATAACATGTATAAATTACTTATATTTAATTACATATATAAATATAGTTAAATCCGGTCCGACCACCAAACCAGTAAGGCGTCCGGTTCGACGTCCGATCCGGTTCTGAAAACATTGGTGCTGAGTCTCCTGAGTCTCCTGAGTCTCAACCTGATGAGCCTATTACCCAAATCTTAAGCCCACAGGGTGAGTCCTAACACTTCCCATAGCAGCCATAAAGGGACATCTACATTACTGACATAATGCCATTAGATGTTGACCAAGGTCTCGGGTCATTAGGTATAACTGATATATCCTTCACTAACCTTTTAACCCAATCTAATCAGAATTTCATTTTTCCTTAGGGCCATGATGTTGATCTACCGCACCACTCTCCAGATCAACTGAGCCCCAGGTAACCTCTGACTTCTAGCCCACATCAGTTAAGCCAAACAAAGGTGAGTCCCACAGGTGTGGGGGGACTCATGTAGACTGAGCTGCCACTATTGAGAGTGCCTCATTGACCTCTAAGGACAGTGGTAACATTGCTGAGACTGAGTCTACGGCAACCTTGCCAATTGACATCTCTGAAAGAGATATCAGTTCACAAAGGAAACCAGGGCGCCAAGACGCCATATCTTGTGGTGAGTATGAACATACTAGCTATGTTATCTCATCTCCCCTTGATTCTTGTTAAGAAGATGAAGGAAGTATGAAACTAACCATTTAGTATTTGCTTTCTAATGTCTCAAATCTTTAATTCAAGTTTAGGACTTTAGAAACAGGCTGCCACTCAGCAACTTGAGATTGAGAGTCTTAAGGCCAAACTAGCTGAGACACACGTTGAGAAGCCTGTTAGGCATGTACCAATTCAGGTTTCTTTAAGTTCTTCCTCTAGCTCATCTACTTCTCAAGATGATGCTACCAAAAAGGGGGAGAATGTATAGAGACAAACACATGAGGATCTTACCTTGGCCATCTCAACTTCATCCTCAACTTATCCTACACCACAACACTCCATAGTTATCTTCCCATAGCCACCTCCCATTGAAATTCAAGTGGATCCTAGGATGCTTATGGACCTTCAAAGATTATTAACCAAGTTTCTTATAAGCTCCTCACTTGAACAACCCTCACCCGATGTAGCAGTAGCCTACTTTGGAGCTGAAGAGCTTCAAAGGCTGAGTGCACCACCTACTACTGAGAAAGAAGTTGGTCAACCTAAGGTCCTTATTGAACCTAAGATTGACTTCAAAGGGGAAATAAGGACTGATGGCCCTGCAACTGAATTAGTTGGGATAGGTAGTGATATTCAAATCTCCTTCGAAGTAGAATTTCAAGCTGTAGAAGGGATTATTCAATTATCATCTCTGTCTGATGATCCCCTTATCATATAGGCCATTCTTGATCTAGCCTTTGAGGTAAATGTGAGGAATTCCTCAAAACCACTCTCTCTTCAACACCACAAGTTCAACCTCACTCTCCTTAACCTGAATCATCCACGCCAGAATCTCTAAAGGCTAAACCTTCCTTAGATCCTAAAGGAAAAAGGAAGATGACTGCTGAAGAGATTTTTGAAGAAGAAAGGTTGGAAAAGCTGAAGAGAAAATGTAGACTCACCTCTGGAAAGCTGCTTGCTGCAAGCAGCAAGGCAGTAACAGCAGCTTAAGAGTCTATCAATAATAAAAGAAGAGTGGAGGTGATTGATAGGCTCATCAATCTAGGAGTAGGCAATGAGGAAATTATTCTACTCCCACTTGATGAGCTTATTAAACAGGAAAATGCAGCCCTGCTACACAAGGAGAAGGAGGATGCAGCAAGGTTGGTCAAGGAAGAAGAGAAGAGGAGGAAGAAGGAAAAAGATGAGCACAGGCAAAGGGTGCAGAGGATAGCCTTCTTATGCTCAAGGGGTTTTTCTGAGGAAGAGCTGACTCCTCATGAAAATGAGAAGATTTTGTTCCTTTTCAACAAAGAACAAGATCAAATCAACAAGGAGAGGGAAAAGGCTATGAGAGAGAAGGTGAAAGAAAAGAAGAAGAATGAAGAAGAGGCCAGACTTGCGGCTGCCAAGAAGGTAGGAGACAAAGCCTGGATGAAGGCTTATCTCAGGGCCCACGTCTTCACTGGTAGGCAAGTAGGACCTTTGTCAGAAAGGACCCTACAACGACATGTCAGTGATATCAAAGCTGACATTCGCTTAGCAAGAAGGAAAGAGGTATACCAAACTCAGCGTGTACAGACGATGGTACCCAAGCCAACACCCAAAACACAACCATCAAAACCTGAGCCCACCCCTCTTCCCTTTCCCATTAAAACCAAACCCACTACTGAACCCTACACCCCTGAACCTATACCATCAACCCAAATCCCATCATCATCCACTGCCACTCAACAACCACCACCACTACTCATCCTGAAAACCAAAACATAACCCAAAACCCAACAACTACCCAAGCCATCTTCTGAACCATCTAAACCTCTGACCTTGGAAGAATTCAAGGAGATCAAAGGAAATCTCATCAACTACACAACCCTGAGTGACATCTATTGTGAGGAAGAGTCCATAACTCTAAGATTCATTGATGGCTCTTCATGTTCCCTCATAAGAAATGCATTTCTTGATCTGCCCAGAGGAACACTAGACCAAGCTCTTCAACTCTTGGCCACAAACTCTGATTCCCTCAAAGAAGAAGAGAAGAAGCTGAAAAGAAGACTGGTGACTCTACTGGATACCAGGAGAGAGGATAAACTACCAAACAAACCCTTCATTCCTGGGAAAAAGATTATCCAGTGAAGGTTTGATGACTTTTCTCATAACTTTGTTGTGGAAATAGAGAATGGTGAATTCAATAGACTTGACACACCATCTCTGCTACACTCAAGCAGGTTTGACATTACTGAGTTAGTAGAGAAGCCATTGTCCAACCCCTCAAACTCCCAAGAATCCGATCATATCAGAAATCATCTAGGCGGTCTTCATCGTGCTGAGTTAACAAAGAATGCAAGAATTAAAGATGAGTTGAAGCTGAGAAATGATAAAGAAGAAAGTGCCACTACTGAAGGAAGATCATTCCTTTAAATGATTCAAGGAACTACTTCAGAGTCCATAGTTAGATGGTAATATGACTATAATTCCCATCATCTAACTCTCTTCAGAGGGCCACAACAAAGGGTACATGTCATTCACCAAAACAGATTGTATCTCCTCTCCACTAATGACCTGTACAAGCTTCTCAGCACTACTTCTAGAAAGAACAATGAAACTGACAAGTACCTTCATTCCTTGGTGCTGAAGTTTTTAAGAAGAAGAGGGAGTGAAGTTTTGATAGCATCAGCCTAGGGGAGTTTGTTGGATCATATGAGACTGGTACAACCGAAACTACACTTAGAAGATTTTGAGTGCAACTGAGCAAAGGGTTTCGAAGACAAAGATGCACTTCCAAAGGAAAGTTAAAGATCTTTTAAAGCTTAAGGATGAAGAACTTCTGAAGGAAGAACTAAGTCTTCCGAGACTAAGTAGTTCTCCTTCCAAAGTACAACACTTGGAAGATTCAAGACAAAAGCCTTCCAAAGGAAAATGTCATGAAGACCTGTTGTAGTCTCGAAAGAAGTTAAATCTTCTGAAGTAAAAATGGTTTCGGAAGACTTTATTCTTCCAAAGCCATTTTACATTTGGAAGAACTAACTATGGACCAGTGGACATAAGTATGGTCTGACTGACAAGTCTGATATACTGCATGGCGTTTTCCCACGCCCATGTAGTTGACCATACTTTATTCCACTGTTCACCTTTATCAGTTAGTACAGTTACCAACTTTAGTAGGTAACAAAAGGTAAGTCATGAACCTATCATGACTACCTAATCTAGGATAGTATTTTATCTTAGATACCTTATGTCTAGCAATGTAGTATTTGTTTAGATGTAAGTTCCAGCTAGTTTTCAAAGTATAATCGGTTGTAGATAGTAGTATATATAGTTTCTTAATGTAACTCATTATGCATGCTTTGTAAGAGTCTTGTAAACATTGAGTTAAGATGTAATATATACAAGTATCTTGAAAAACCATTTCTTGTGTTCATTAACTTAGTATATTATCATCAACTTAGTTTGAGGTTCTTCAGCATCAAAAGTGAAACTTAGTGAGTTTGAGAGAAAATATTATATTGAGAGACCAACACCGATCCTGTAAGGTATGACACTAATAAAAAGGTATTGGTGCTTTCTAGATATTAGGGTCAACAGGAAGGTTTCAACTTCCAAGCCCTGAAATTCTATGAAAGCTTTCCTCCGTTTGACCTGCCACTTGCCAACCCAAGTTATAACAGGCAATCTAACAGCTTAGCTGAGAGGATCTAGTTAAGGGTGCTTGAAGAATTCAAGAGAATATCAAATCTGTATAGACAAAGGATAGAAGAGAAAATTGTTGGTCAACTAGATATTAAGGCAAATCCTAAGATTAGCTTCAAAGGGGAAACCTCATTTGAAGGCCCAGCTGTAAGCCCTATGAGCCTTGAGACTACAACTGCTTTAGCACACAGTACCCTCAGTGAGACACCAGGTGGTAAAGGTGTCTTATAGCCTCTCCCTTGCTAGAGATCAAGTTTGGAACCAAGTCAAGAAGGCCAAAGCTCTCTCCACCCTAAGTCACACAGGCTAATAATTGACAAAGGGAAGAGGATTCTGACCTCTAAGAAGATTAAGGAGGAAAAGAGGGAGAGGACAAGGAAGGCAAGGGGAGAGAGGACAAGAGAGACCCCAAGCTTCATGCAAGCTGCAATTAGGGTTGCCCATAGGCCAAATACTCAGGAAGATAAGTTAAAGGCAGCCAGATTGAATTATCTAGGGTCTAGGAACTGTAACATTGATGAAATAATCTCTCTTACCTTGGAAAAATTAAATGATTGGCTGACACTAAAGTATCAAAAGAGAGGAAGAAGGTAGAGGCTGCTAAATTGCTCCTTAAGATTGAAGAAGAAAGGAAAAGAAAAGTATTGTATAAAGACCCTGTCCTCTCTCCAGTTAAAGAAAGTCCTGAAGTTGGTACTATGGTAGTTGAACAAGAAACTCAAGTATGTAGTGAACAAGATAGACAAAAGATGATAACCAATTAAGTGCCACAGGCCTCTATCAGGAAGCAGCTCTACTCCCTCTATCCTATGAGTATATTGAATTTAAATACCTAAAGTAGCTAGAGAAAGAAGTTCTAAAAGAAAAGAACGTTGCTAAGAGTAGATGAGGGAGGAAGCTTTTAAGTCTAGAGCTACCTGCAGAGCTAATCAGAAGAAGTATGCAGACAGAATGAAGATCGTAAGCTTCTTGAAGCTTTATGGGTCCTCCGGAAGAAGACTTGGTCCAATGTCTCTATCCACAATGGATGAGCACATTAAAGTGATCAAGCAGAAGATTAAAAGTGTGAGTTGGTAGACTTGCATTCTCCACCAAGTTAGGTTATACCTAAAGCTGAGGTCAAGGTTGAAGCCCAAGAGATAACATAACCTGGACCTAGTACTGAATCACAGACCGTTTCATATTCTGACCTATAACAGGGTCCTGAACCTTTTTCTTCTGAACATGTGAAGGGAAGGACCCAACTAAGAAGGATAAAGAAGGAACAGTTGGTACTCAAGACTAACCTTCTTAATTGAAGTATAGAAATAGGAAGAGGATAGCCATCAGAAGGGACAAGAAGAAGAAGAAGAAGAAGTCCAAGGCATCTACCTCTGCACCTTAGGCTGAGTCAGAACATCCTAAAGGTGAACAAGAAGAGGCTGCTTAACCAACTCCACTACAAGTAAAGCTTCTTGCTGCTGAGAGACCCATCCTATCATGGGTTTATTCTCCAAACCCATATAGATGGTATGTCATAAGAGATCAAGGAGGTCAAGACATATACTTCTAGCAAAATATGCTTGACCTTCCTCTACATAATATCTTTGACATGAGAAGGTACTTTAAGAGTCTGAAGAATTTGAACCAATGATGAAGAAGGGAATGGCTCTGATTCTGATGAGGATCGTAAACAAATAAAGATCAAGACTAAAAGTCATCCTCAAGTTTTGGTAGCATCAGCCTAGGGGGAGTTTGTAAGAGTTATCTTAGAGGTTTATGTAAACCAAAGAGCTCTCAGCAAGCATTCTGAAGTATAAAGGAAGTTTTTGTAAGATTTAACAAATGCATAAAGAAATTCACTAAGTGTCATCTCTTTCAAAGCCAAAGACCAATTCTTCCTGAGCCAAAGATGAAGTCTTCTAAAGTTTCAAGACAAAGTCTTCCGAAGCTAGCAAACTGATTTCTTCCGAAGACAGAGAAGACATGCTTTCTTTGACATACTTTTTGAAAAAAGCTAAACTACTTTCCACTACCATCTCTAAAGACTCACCAACTTATACAAGTTGGTGATATCTCCATAATTTTATCAACTGTAGATTAAGGTCTTTGAGTCTTTAACTTTCCACTATTTTACTTTTATCCTTTTTGTAATAGATTAGGATGTGAGCTATGGCATGTCATAGTCACTAGTCAAAAGACAATCTGCCTTTTGACTTTACATTGATCTTGTTATCTACATTAGTGTTCCAGTTGGCCTTCAAAGTATGGCCGGTTGTAGGATGTAGTATAAATTGTCTCATGTAACCAGTCCTTAGCTAAGCATTGTAACAATTGTAAAACACTTGAGAGCAATATACATCATTCTTGAAAACCAATACTCATCTTCTACTTGTGTTCTTTACTCTTGTTCTTTGTTTCACTTTCCTGGTTCCCTATTTTATTTGTTAAGTGTTACACTCTCCACCTTGTGAAAATATTACATCACCCTTAACTGGTCCTGCAGATGTGTAAAAATACAGATGTGTACAAATATAGATACGTATTGGTTTACAATACGTATGGATATCGTTGCCTGCATTAAAGATAGTAGTCACATTGCCTCAGAAAGCTTCTAAGTGTAGCAAACACGAATGAACATATAGTTCACCTGTATTAGTGGGATGGTTGTCCGCATTAATAGTAGCTCGTATTAACACTTAAAAGGCTAAGTTTGACTGAATACGAATGAACATGTAGTTCACCCGCATTAGCTTTGTATTGTTACCCGCATTAATAGTTGATTATATTAACACTTAAAAAAGTTAAGTGTGACTGAATGTGAATGATCATTGTAAGGTTATCAGTAAGGCTGATGCAACCCAAACACTCAAAGTCTTTCCTGCATGCATGCACATGTACACTAAAGTGGAATGCTTCTGAAGATTCACACTAACTTGGAAATTATTCTAAGTGTGAAATCTTCCGAAGCCAAGACCAATATCTTCCGCAGCCAAAAGATGAAGTCTTTCGAAGCTTCAAGGACAAAGTCTTCCAAAGCCAACCATTGAAGAAAGATTTCTTCCAAAGATTTTTTGTACATGCTTTATCTGATGTACTTTTTACCTAAAGCTGAACCATATTCCGCTGCCACTCTGAAAAGTCACCAACCTTTCATGAGTTGGTGAAAAGGTCCATGCTTTTGGTAAACTGTACATTGAGGTATTGAGTCTGTAACTTTCCACTTTATGTACTTTATCCTTTTTGTAATATATTAGGATGTGAGCTATGGCATGTCATAGTCACTAGTCAAAAGGCAATCTGCCTTTTGACTCTACATGGATTTTGTTGTCTAGTTCATGTATCCAGCTGGTCTTCAAAGCATGGCCGGCTGTACGCTTTAGTATAAGTATTTTCTGTTCTTTGTAACCTTGTAAGGTTTTGAGTTGAACCTTGTAAACCACTTTGTAAGGAACTAGAAGATCAATATACTTTA
>BJCO01746985.1:0-10348 GCA_018326465.1 Flaveria floridana | reverse complement strand
AGAATTCAGCTAATGGTAAGTGGTCATCCCAACTTCCCCTAAAATCAATCACACATGCCCGAAGCATGTCTTCTAATGTCTGAATGGTCCTTTCCGACTGACCATCAGTTTGGGGATGATAAGCCGTGCTAATGTGTAACCTCATCCCCATCGCGTCATGGAATTTCTTCCAGAATTTGGATGTAAATCGGGTGTCACGATCAGACACAATAGACACCGGCACACCGTGACGAGTCACAACCTCCTTAATGAAAAGATCTGCCAACCTTTCGGATGAATATGTCTCGCGCATCAGTAGGAAGTGAGCACTCTTCGTCAAGCGGTCAACAATCACCCATATAGCATCATGCCCTTTCGGAGTACGTGACAGCTTCATAATGAAATCCATGGTGATGTGCTCCCACTTCCATTCCGGTATATCCAAAGGTTGGATCTTACCATATGGCTTTTGATGCTCCGCCTTCACTTGCAAACAAGTAAGGCATTTACTTACATAGTCCACCACATCCCGCTTCATACCCGGCCACCAATAATCTTTCCTCATGTCTTGGTACATCTTGGTAGCACCGGGATGAATGGAGTATCGAGTCTTGTGAGCATCATCCATAACCTTTCCCCGTAGATTCCCAAAACAAGGAATCCACATCCGCCCGAATCGAGTTTTGACACCAAGTGTGTTTTCACCTAATTCTGCAACCAGACCTCTCATCCTTTCAAAGTTAAGACGATCCTCTTCTAAGGCCTCATTTTGAACTTCTTTGACCTGCTTCATCATGTCAGAGGTTATGATCAGCTGTTACGCCTTTACTCGAATCGGCTCAGGCCTTTCCTTTCAGCTAAGGGCATCTGCCACCACGTTGGCTTTGCCCGGATGGTAATGAATCTCACAATCATAATCTTTTATGGGCTCCAACCATCGCCTTTGCCTCATATTCAGATCCTTCTGCTCGAAGAAGTACTTCAAGCTCTTGTGGTCGGTGAAGATGGTGCACTTCCCCCCGTAGAGGTAGTGCCTCCAAATCTTTAACGCAAAGACCACAGCTGCTAGCTCCAAGTCATGAGTGGGGTAGTTAACCTCATGAACTTTCAACTGTCGGGATGCATAGGATATAACCTTTCCTCGTTGCATTAACACGCATCCCAACCCCAAGTAGGAAGCATCAGAGTAAACTACCAAATCTTCGCTTCCATCGGGTAATGACAATTCAGGAGCTTGGGTCAACCTCGCCTTCAATTCCTTGAACGCCTTCTCTTGTGCTGGACCCCATACAAACTTTACATCCTTCCGGGTCAACTTGGTTAGTGGAGAAGCGATTTTAGAGAAGTCCTGAATGAATCTTCTGTAATAGCCTGCCAAAACCAAGAAACTGCGGATCTCGGATGGCGTCTTTGGAGACTTCCATTGCATTACCGCTTCCACCTTTGCCGGATCAACCATAATTCCTTCCGGATTCACCACATGACCCAAGTATTGAACTTCGCGCAAGCAGAACACGCATTTGGAGAACTTGGCATACAACTTCTCCCTTCTTAGCATCTCCAACACTTCTCGAATATGACCGGCATGCTCTATCTTACTTTTTGAATAAATCAGGATATCATCAATAAACACTATCACTGATTTATCCAACATCGGCCGACACACTCTGTTCATCACATCCATAAAAGCAGCTGGCGCATTGGTCAAACCAAAGGACATGACAAGAAACTCGTAGTGACCTAGCGCGTGCGAAAAGCCGTTTTAGGGATATCCTGTTTCTTCACCTTTAGCTGATGGTAGCCCTATCGAAGATCTATTCGTGAAAACCAACTGGCGCCTTGAAGCTGATCAAACAAATCATTGATTCTCGGCAAGGGGTATCGGTTCTTCACCGTCAACTCGTTCAGCTCGCGGTAGTCGATACACATCCTCATACTATCATCTTTCTTCTTTACAAACAGGACCGGAGCACCCCAAGGTGAGATACTCGGTCGTATGAACCCTTTATCTAGCAGCTCCTGCAACTGCTCCATCAAATCTTTCATTTCCGTCGGAGCCAATCGATCGGTGCTTTGGCGACAGGTTGGGCACCTGGTATCAGGTCAATCTGGAACTCGATCTCTCGGTCAGGTGGCAATCCCGATAAGTCTTCCGTGAACACATCTGGAAAATCACACACAACCGGTACATCGGATAGTTGTGGTGTTGGCGTTTCCACATCCTTTACATAACATAAGTAGGCGCGACATCCGCGCCTCATACACTTTCCCGCCACCGCCATTGAGATCACCTTCGGAATCATAGTAACCCGATCGCCATAAACCGTCACTGAACTGCCGTCAGGCGCTGTCAAATGAATCATCTTCTTGCGACACATAATGTTCGCCTCGAAATCCGCTAACCAACCCATCCCAAGGACCAAATCAAAACCACCCAAGGTCATCACAAACGGCCTAACACGAAACTTATAACCCTCAAGTTCCACATCACAACCCTCTATCATCTCAGAAATTCTAGTAGACTTACCTATGGCAGTTTCTACATCAAAGGGCGCATCAACACTCCTACTACTAACAGACAGCTTAGCACAAAAAGAAGCAGAAATAAAGCTTTTACTAGCACCCGAATCAAATAACACAGAAGGTAAAGTTTGGTTCACTAGGAACGTACCGGACACTACATCAGGGTCCGTCCTAGCCTCCTCTTGTGTCATCATGAATGCCCTAGCGCTTGCCCTCGGTCCTTCACTCCCCGTCTTCTTCACCCCTGAGCCCTCAGCCCTCGGCTTCTTGCAGTCTCTGCTCATATGACCACTTTCCCCACAGTTAAAACATTTGCCTGTCCGGCAATCCTTTGCCATATGCCCTGTCTTCCCGTATTTGAAACAGATGTTTGACCCCCACTTGCACTCCCCCGGGTGCTCTCTCCCACATTTGCCACACTTCCTCAATCCTGCACCTGGCGTGACCACACGGCGGTCATCCACCCGCGCCTTCTTGTTACTCGTCGAAGTATTACCTCGACCAAACCTCTTCCCCTACAGTTTCTCTCACCACCGCCCTTCCTACTACCCTCAGCCACCACCACCACAGCCCGTTCATCATACAACCTCCCTGCCAAATCCACTGCAGACCTAAAGGTGCTCGGTCGAGCAGAGATCAAGTGCCTGCGAATGTCAGCGGGTAGCCCCTGAATGTACCGATTAATCTTTCGAGACACCGACGTCACCTAATCCGGCACAGTCTCGCCATCTCGTTAAATTTGGTGGTGTACTGTTGGTGGGTCATCGTCCCCGCCTCCAACTGCAGAAACTCTCTCTCTCAACTTTATCCATCTCTCGATGAGGACTGAACTCCTCGATTACCAACCTCTTCAGCTCGGACCACTTCATTCTTCCAATGGCCTTGCTACCCTCGGCTTGGACTATGTTATCCCACCAGCATAGAGCCTAACCCGCGAAAGAGTGGGTAGCAAACTTCACCTTTTTGTCCTCTTGGCACTCGCTGATATGAAGAACAGCCTCCATTTCTCTCACCCACTGGTGAGCAGCAGTAGCGGTGCCATTACCGTCAAAAGTAGGGGGCTTGCACCTCATAAACGCCCCGTAATTACAGCCTCGTGTTTGCTCCTGCACAGACTCCTCCTCCTCTTCCTCTTCTTCATCAGAAAGAACTGTTTCCGGCTCTGGTTGCTCCCGTCTCCCTGATGACCGGTTCTTCTCTCGCCTTTCATCTTCATGTACCGCCTTTATCACCTCAGTCACCATAGACGGTAAGATCGTTTGCATGACCTGATGCACCTCTTCAACCACTACCTCTTTTACCGAGGCTCTCAGATTGGCACTCTCATCTGCGCCCTCCGGATGGGGGGTCTCAGGTTTTTCAGGAACCTCTCTCTCGACTCTAGGCCTTCCTCTCCTGGCTCGTGGTTCAGCACCACGTCCGCCACCACCTCCACCACATGAGGCTTTAGATGATCTACCACCGACCATCTTCTATCACACACTGAAAGGTTCAAATACTAACATGATCATTCAAGGGAATAGCTAAGTTTATGTTAAGTATAGTAAGTCCCTAATTACAGTGGCTAGTTGTGATTAGCCACTTACTTTACTCTTCGTACCCTGAGCATTACCTATCCTCACTACATTAGTATCTAAATCTAACAGTAACATATAAACACATGACATGTGCACATAATGCCAGTTAATCTTTAAGAAAATACCTGATGGCACGCAACTACTCAGATTGGCATTCCTTTCTTTTCTTTCCCATTTTCAGTTTAAGTTAAGGTTTATTTTGAAAATTTACCCGTTTCACTTAAACTTTGGCTCTGATACCAACTTGTAAGGCCCCGTTCCCGGGAACCTTACGGTTGGTCATTCATTGCAAATAAAAATATATATTTACAAATGTCTTAAATAAACATTGCAGCGGAACATTCAAAAGAGACATCTCATTTCATCATAAAAGCTTTTACAAAGGGGTACATCGTTTCTAGTTACAAAATGGTCATAAACAGTGACCTTTAGTACTGAAATATTAAAACTAAATTTAAAGAAGATTCCTTAAGTAACCCCGTTTATCAGGATCCTCAAGGAACACTTGCACTTGGATGCAACATAATGTGTTGCATGCGTTATGAGCAAAAGAATGCCATCCCAAAAGAGCTGAGTAGTCGCCTCGTGCCATCCCCAGCAACACTACCTGCCAACTGGAAACACATAAAAAGTCAGCGTTGCTGAGTGAGTTCTATTTTTATAATAAACATACTTTGTTTTCATTAAAAACCGGTCTTTTCTTTCACGTGATCATACATCATACGTACACATAGATAATATCTTTATTATCTCTTTCGTTCATTCATTCGTTAGTTATACATCATTATCATTCAGTTCTTATCTAGATCCCGTCAGGCTTTACCCACTTCATGGCACACAGTCATGATTACTGTGGTCGAATGACAAGGATCTCGTTTCGTTTATTCGTTACGACATTTCGTTCATTACATCTTTACTTGCACATTGGATATCTTTTGTACCAATACCATATGCTATACCCCAATCAGTCTTAGCTACTAGGCCGAAGTCATTAAATGAACAGCAATCGTATGCCACAGTACTACAGGTAAGCGGTAGAGGCACCATACGTATGGTCAATCACAAAGAAGGACCCTTTTTCCTTATCCAATGCTTGCAAGACTCCTTTCGTTTGTTCATTAATGCATGTATTTGTCATCATATTTCTTTCTTATTCATTCATTAATACATGCATCCATTGTCATGTTCCTCTTTCATTATCTTTCACTTTACGTTACATAATACTTTGTTCATTCATTATCGTAATTCGTAAAGTTTTGGAAAGATAAACATATAATATCATAAAGAACATACACGTATCATTCATACATCATCATTCAAGGCATCATACTTATATAGCATACATCATGTACAACCATGCAACATCATCATCATCATCATCATGCCTAAACCTTACACACATATTATTACATGCCTGTTATACTATCTATGACCTCAAAGTCAACTTACCTAACCTTCGGGGATCTTCTAGGTCAAAGCCTATGCTATCCCCCAGAAAGGTCAGAACTTTTCTAAGTGTTTATCCGCATTCCCCAATTTGGTTCATCTGCATTTCTTTGGCCATCCGCATTAGTCCATGCGGGTGAACAAATAACTGCATCTCCTTGACTGTTCGCATTAGCTAATGCGGCTGAGTAATGCCTTAGCCGCATTTCACTATCTATCCGCATTAGTCAATGCGGCTGAGTATAAAACCTTAGCCGCATTTTTCTTAGCCTCCCGCATTAGTTAATGCGGCTGTGTCATGCCTTAGCCGCATTTCTTAGTCATCCGCACTAGTTAATGCGGCTGAGGAATGCCTTAGCCGCATTTCGTTTGGCTGTCCACGTTGGTTGTTGTGGATGAGCCATTTAACCTGCAACTTAACTTAATGCCGTTTTAGGTCCCTATCACAGACTCATCATACTGTATACGCTTAGAACATACTAAACATCATGCATAATTTAGAAGAATTCTGATAACATACATCAACAATACACATACGAACAACATGCTGTAAATTCATACCTCTGCCCAAGAAATCTTATGTCCAGTAGGCATAACAGCCTGAACGGACCATACACTCACACATACTCGTACATACATACATAGATTAAACACCCAAACCTCGAAAACAGTTTGTCGATGTGTTCCAGCCCCAAAATCATTCAATACGGGTAAAATAGGGGTCTTAGAACTCACCTTGTGTTGCTGCGAGTATGGCTTCCTCAAAACCGGTTGCCGTGAGATCTTGTACCTCGAATCAGCCTTCTTTTTCTCATTCTTCCTTCAAAATCTTATATTCTTCTCTTTCTCTCTCTAGAGCGTTCGACGATTTAGGGTTGTAAGAAAAAGTATGGGCAGCCATCCCCATATGTATCAGATATTTATCTTTTCTTTGTTCTTTTACACAAAGCCCCCCTCTACTTTTGTTCCTTCTCATTTCTTTCCAAAATACTTTCTTTTTCTTTTCTTATTATATTAATCCTTCGTCTAGCCGAAAATATTGGGTGTTACACTAGCTAGTGCTGCTAGGTTGCAACCTTGAGCAATGAGCTCTAAGATTTTTAAGAAAAGGGTTGTTTCTTCCCCTGAGAAGCCCACAGTAGGCATTCTTATTGTCTTAAAGATATTGGGCTTTATCAGTCCCAATTTAGAACATTACATGTTCCCCTCAACTGTAAGCCTAATTCACAGTTAAGAATACACTGGACATATCTATGGCACATGCAATATTCTAAGGAGTCAAAGTTTGCAAGTAAATTAGTATATCCAAATTTTGAATACCTGAACTTGAACTCTTGAACCATCCCATGGACTATAAAGGAAATGCCTTCATTAATCTGGTCACATCCTTCCAAGTTCTATAGATAAGTTGTGAATGACCATATGGAGGAGGTATTTCCATTCAGAGGAGATCTTCCCTTTTATGAAGGTTCAACTGAGAAGTCATCTTCATATCCTATCTATCCAAAGGACTGGTTAACATCAGATTTGGGGAAGGACAATGCACCTTCTACATCATCCAGCTAAAGATGAGTGTTTATTGAGGCTGGAGTGATGAAAATTGTTCTCCCCTGCACTGTGGTAGATACTTCCTTCTTTCCATCCATGGTGACCTTTTGGAAGGTCCACCAAAAGTCCAATAGTTGATCCTAATAGAGTGGACGATCTATGGTGAGGGAGGTGAAGTAGTTGGATAGAGTAAGAAAGCTGCAAATCTCCATGAAACCTGGATCTTTGTCAGAGTCTAACGAAGAAAGTTTATTATGTTTCCTATAAAGGTGCATGGAGAAATTAGGTTGGTTTCTACGGTCAGGGTTGTCCATTTAAGGTAGCTTAGTTGTGAAGGAAGATAAGAACCAGGTTAGTTAGTAGGTGAATTTAGATGAGAGAATTAGCAAATGAAGAAGATAGTAATAGAGGGGGGAACCGGTGGGTGTATATATATAAAAAGGATTTAAGACAAACTTAATACAAAAGGATAAGCTTTAAAATCTGAATATCGGTCCCACCTCTAAAAAAGTGCCTAAAAGGTAGTTTTCTTGGAAGTCAAAAATCTTCCAAATATATTTTGTCTTTGGAAGTTTTATAAAAACTTCCGAAGCCAATTTTCACTTCGGAAGATATTCCTTATCTTTATGAAAATTGCTTTGGGAGAAAAAATACTTATGTATTTTTCTCTTCTGAGACATATTTTTGAAACCAAAATATTTAAAAGCATATTTTTGCTTCGGAAGATATAAAAATTTCTTCCGAAGATAAATTTCTTATAAGTAGTTATCTAATTTGAAAACTTGATATTCTTCCAAAGACAATATTAATGTCTTTCGAAAGAAAACGTGTTTGAAATTTTCAGAATTCTAAGTAATATTATTTGAAAAAGATGTCTTACAAAGTAAACTAGGCTTATATGGGTGATAGTTTAGACAACTTAGTACGCACATGTTTAGAAATAGTTTTGAATTAAGTTTTAAGAAAATCTACTTAAAATTAATCATCTTAATAGCTAATACAAGATATTTAAATCTCTGTTCATCATAAGCCTTTATGAACAAGTCAACATGTTGTTTACTTGTGTTAACTTTGACTAGTCTTATCAATCACTTTTCAAAATCATCTCTAATTAGATGATACCTGATGTTGATGTGTTTTTTCCTTGAGTGTTGCATAGGATTCTCTGTAATAAAGATAGCACCATTGTTGTCTATGTGGATTGGAGTGTCCTTGAAGTTAAATTCATAGTTCAGCATCTAATTCTGAATCCAAAGCACTTGAAAACAACAGCTAGCAGTAGCAATGTATTTAACTTTAGCAGTTGATGCAGATACACAAAATTGTTTCTTGCATTTCCATGAGACTATCCTTCCACCAAGGAATTGACACTCCCCAGAATTAGACTTTGTACTCAAGTTACATCCAACATTGTCCCTATCCATGAGACTATCCTTCCACCAAGAAAGAAGGACCAAGTAAATCTTGTGAAATCATCTGTGATCACTAAATAGTAAAGGTCTTTCCTAGAATCATTACAATAGTGGGGCCAAAGAGATCCATATGTAGTAAGTGTAGGGGAGTAGTGATAGAGTTCTTTTTCTTTGCCTTATAAGACACCTTGTTTTGTTTCCCTTTTAGGCATGCAACACAGTTATCATCACTTGTAACCTCGTTCTTTAGCATTCCAGTTACCAAATCATTATTAATCAATTTATTCATGTTCTTAAATTTTAAATGGAATATTCTTTTATGCCAAAGGAATGACTCATCACTATGTGCTTTAGATAGAAAGCAAGAATCTTCTCCTGAGGGAGATGTTTCCTGCAAATCCATCTTTTACATGTTCTCTTTCCTAGGGGCTTTAAGGAGGATATGCTCTTGAGGAATGACCACCCTAGGCTTGAGAAAAATACGCTTATGCTCTGTGAAGAGCATGTTATGTCTCTGATCATAAAATTGGGATACACTCAGTAATTTGTACCCAAGCTCCATAATAAAGTTTACCTATTTGAATGCTGATCTTACCATTTATGACTCTGCCCCTTCAAGTAGTGTAACCTCCTGCATCTCCTCCAAAAGCAACTAGCTTTCTAATTTTTTCAAAGTTTTAAAGCAAAGATCCATTACTTGTCATGTGTCTGGAACAACCACTGTCAATGATCCATACATTCCTCTTAGTCTTTAGCTATTCTTGCACAACAAGGAGGAAGTTAGTTACATTTGAAAACCCAAGCCTCATTGATCTGGGGCTTTTCAAAATGGACTGAAGACAATACAACAGTAATTGATCCTATGTTAAGACTTTGGGGATCATTTGCTATTGTTAATGAAGAACTTCCAGTCACTTGGTATTCCTTTATCTTCCACGTCATCTTCGGAAGATTAAACTTGACCTTCGATACTTAAGAATTTTTGACAACTTTAGAAGTTTTAGAGACTGGCCCTTTAAAAGATCTTGTTTCCACTACAGCAAGCTTCAGTGCCTTAGAAGCATTCGTTTCTTCCGACACCAATTTATCTTCCGAGACCAATTTATCTTCCGAACGCAAGTTTTCACTTGTGTTCATTTCCATTTTGGAGCTTTCAAAAGGAAGAGATTTTCCTAACGAAGCTTTGTTCTTCTTTTTCTTCTTATAACTCTTCTTCTTGGTTATATGGGCAATACTTTTGGGATTGTAGATACAATCCTTGGCAAGATGACAAGTACTGCCACACATAATGCAATCAACTGGCTTTCTTTTAAGTGTCTTCTTATGAATAGAAGACTGAGCTTGATCACTTTCCATCTCCATCTTTAACTACTTAGATGTTGCAGCAAGCTTCCTAGGGTGAGGCTTGCTCTTGGAGGTGGATGGTCCAGGTTATGTAGTAGTCGTACATAGCTGATCAACCTTCATTCCTACACAGTGATGAGTTTGCAGGATCGGTTACGGTTGGTTTTTCTCTCAACTCACTATGAATCAACACTCAGCAAGCAGTCTTATGAAGAGTTGATCATAATATAACAAGTAACAAACAGTAAGAAAATTTAACACAACAAGTAAATTTTCAAGGTACTTTTATATATTGCTTCTCAACTCAAAGGATTACAAGACACTTGGACTCAAAATCGCTTATCTAAAGAGTTACTAGGAGAAGATATATATAATACTACCTACAGCCGGATATACTTTGATACCAGCTGGACACCTCTATCCTTACATCCATACTACAAGACTCTAGGTGAGGTCTTTCAGACATTTTGCCTGAGAGTTGGTAGTCAGGACATGTCCCTGACTTACCTTTTGTCACCA
>BJCO01746979.1:0-26361 GCA_018326465.1 Flaveria floridana | reverse complement strand
AACAATCAAGAGCACTAAGGCTCTGATACCATATTATTGGTCCATTTGATCGGTTTTCAGTGCAGAAGAATGCTTGAATTGTTCAATACCAAACACACACAACAAACACTAAGATATAAAGATCAAAATAACACCAAAAAGCTTTCAAATAAGGTTTTAATGATGAACAATCATCAATGAAATGAAACAAGCTCAATATATTCAGGAAGAACAAGCTTACAGTAGCCTCTTGCAACAGTAATACACGATTAGGGTTTTTGCAAGGATGGCTAACAATGAGCAAAATGAAATCTATATATAGTTGTCATAGTTTCGCATACAGTTTCGCTGTGGGCAAAACTATACTAGTGAAATAGTAATTTCGCCCGGCAGAAACTAACAGTTTCGACGGGTGAATATCTAGTTGACTGTTAGTTTCGCTCACAGTTTCGCTAGACAGCTATAAGTACATATAAACTAAACAACATACAAAAGAAAACTAACATAGATCCTATTACAAAGAAAGATAAACAAATACTAATCTAATGGTGAGTCCAACCTATCTTGATCTTCATGGTGCTTTCCCACGCCCATGTAGCTGACCGTACTTTATTCCACTGTTCATTCTTTATCAGTTAGTACAGTTACCACGTTTAGTTTGTAGCAAAAAGGTAAGTCATGGACATGTCATGACTACCTAAACTAGGATAATATTTTATCTTAGATACCTTATGTCTAGAAATGTAGTATTTGTTAAGATGTAAGTTTTAGCTGGTTTTCAAAGTATAACTGGCTGTAGATAGTAGTATATATAGTTTCTCATTGTAACTCATTTACATATGCTTGTAAGAGTCTTGTACACCTTGAGTTGAGAAATAATATATACAAGTATCTTGAAAACTATTTCTTGTGTTCTATTTACTTAGTATATTACTATCAACTTAGTTTGAGATTCTTAATTCATCAAAAGTGAAACTTAGAGAGTCTGAGAGATGATATTATGTTGATACAACAATATCGATCCTGCAGTCTATAACTTTCTACTTTATGTACTTTTATCCTTATTGTAATATATTAGGATGTGAGCTATGTCATAGTCACTAGGCAAAAGGCAATCTGCCTTTTGACTCTACATTGATTTTGTTGTCTATCAACGTTTCCAACTGGCTTTCAAAGTATAGCCGGTTGTAGGATATAGTATAAAGTATCTCATGGTCTTGTATCTTATTTTATGCATTATAACACTTGTAAAAGAACTTGAGATTAATATACATCATTCTTGAAAACCATGTATACAATTCTTGAGTTTTGTCTCCTTGTTTGCTTGTATTCTTTGTATCTCATATTCAAATCCGGTTCCCTATTTGATCTATTAAGTGTTCTAACACTCCCCTCCTTGTGAGACTGATTGTATTGACCTCCCTTAACAAGTCGTGCACTTTGTCATTTTAATACTCACAATCAGTTGTAGTCACGTTCATCATATCTCTTTCTTCAGCACAATCCATCGAATTCTACAAAGGTTTGCAACTCTTCCCTTCAAATTATTCATATGCGTCTATTCTTATACCATCCGAAACCATACACATATATACATGATATCGATTTGTTGTGTGATTCGTCAAAGCCCAGTTGGAATACCCTTCTTACTATAACCCTATTCTAAACATAATCATATCTACTTTACCTATTCTTTTTACTCCAATCTAACAATATATATTTTAACTAACTTTTGTTTTTATGTGTTTTTCTTTTACTTAAATTAAATACTTTTAGATATAATGTGGTGATATGTTTTTGTTTTGGATATATGTAAGGCCCCGATCCTGGAGACCTCATAGTTGGTCAATCATAGCATTATTACATAAAACAATACTTATTTCATAAAACATTGCAGCGGAATTAGATTAACAAAAACCATTCATGCATATAATTAATGTTGCAAAGTAATACATTGTTATAAGATAGAGTTACAAAAAAAGTCAGTTAGTTGCATTACAATACAACAAAATCATTAAGAATGAATGGATGCCAGTCTTGTCCTGCCGAGTAGCTTCACCCTCGTGCCATCCTCAGCAACAATTACCTGCCAACTGAAAATGCATAAAAGTCAGCGTTGCTGAGTGAGTTTTAGTTTTAAAGCGTTTAAAATACCTTGTATACTTTATATATGAAAATATGTGTTTCAACAAAACACTTCTTTTTACTTTCGTACATGAGCATTATCGTACGCATTCGTTCGTTTCATACTTTTTCATTATCTTTCACTATTTCTAGATCCTGTCATAACTATACCCCATCGTTAGGCCCAAAGCCACCTCTTCCTCAGGGTTAAGTGATAAGGATCCCATTTCGTACTATGGATCAATCACCAAGACCGATCCCCCTATGTGTGAACCCTCATGGGTTAGCCAAGATCGCACGCTATAAGACACATAGTTGAGCTGACAACCCTCACGGGGTTGTGAACCTCCTTTCACTTTGCATGCAAGACTTTTCAATCGTTCATTCTTTATGTTCCACTTTCATTATCATTAATCTTTCACTTCTATTATGATAATACTTTACGTATACGAGCATAAACACACCACGTCAAGTCACATAATAATATATACTATGAAACATAAGAACAAACCATAAACATGCATAAAATAAACATATATAAACACCAAGTCAACCCAGGGTCAAACCTTGAAATTCTACATTTCCCAAAATCTCAGAAAATTTTCCAAGTGTTCTAGGCGCTTGAGCACTATGCAGGCACATGAGAACTGCTTGGGCGCATGAACACTATGTGGGCGCATGAGCCAACACTTAGGCGTTCCAACACTTAGGCGCATGGGCAATCTAGGCGCATGCGCCACAGTTTAGTCGCATGACCTACACTTAGGCATCTGAGCAGAACTGCTGGGCGTATGGGGTACTGTTTGGGCACATGATCTTCACACTTAGAATATCTTGGAAATTATCTAGGCGCATGGGAACTATTTGGGCACTACACTTATATTTTTCTAAGGCAAATTTCAAGCGCATGGGCCCTGTTTGGGCGCATGACCAACTGTTTAACATGTTTCTACCTTATTTTCAGTCCCAATCTATATTCTAACATGCTCACAACTTAAACCCATCATTTTAGACATCTAAAACAAGCATACAACCACCAAACATAGAAATTCATACACAAATACATACGCTTAACATACATAATGGTTGTAAAACATTTTTACATGCATTTTCAGCCCTAAAACTTTTAAAACATAAAACCGGAGTCTAGAACTCACCTCTTCCTGCTTCTGAGCACAACTCCTTCAAATTCGCGAGCACAGAGAGTTCTAACACCTAAACATGTCAAAAACACATACAACCGAACATACATACATATATAAGGCTTGGTCACAAGGCTGAAACATGGTTGAAACCTTGCAAAATACAAGAAAACTTACCTTTTCGCAACTTCTTCTTCTTCTTCTCACTAGAAACCGATTGAAGCTCCGCTTTCTCTCTTTAAAATGTCAAAGGCAATTGATGGAATAGAATAGTGGGCGGCCATGCCCACTTTAAACATAATAATAATAATATGGTTTTGTCCTTTTTACACTTTAGCCCTCCACTAGTGTATATTCTTCTTTCTTTCTTTACTTTCCTTTTCTTACTAAATTTTCGGGTGTTACAATATGTCAGTGTTTTATCTTGTTATGAAAGTTAATATTGTTGTAAATGAACTTTTTCTGTATATTCCGTTGTAAATGAAGTTTCTGTATATTCCGTTGTAAATGAAGTTTCTTATTTTGTAATATGCATATTATCCATGACATCATGCGAATGTGAACTTGCTAGTTAATAACAAAAATAAACTTTATTTATAGTATCCAACTAATCTTTTTTTTGTCACCTCACCTGTAAGGCCCCGTTCTCGTGCACCTCACAGTTGGACAACCATCGCATCATTGCATATATAATATTATAATTCATAAAAATAAACAGCGGAATTAAGATATCAAAGACCATCCATTTCATTGTTAAATATTGTTGTTAAGCAATACAGCATTGTTAAATTACAAAAGCCTCATTCATTTGTATTACAAAACAACAATATTATTATGCGTGAATGGACGCCAGTTTTGCCCTGCCGAGTAGCCTACCCGTGTGCCATCCTCAGCAGCATTACCTGCTAACTGAAAATGCATAAAAGTCAGCGTTGTTGAGTGAGTTCTAGTTTTATAAGCATTAAAATACCTTGCATGTTTTACATACGAAATATACATTTTATAAAATACTTTGTGCACAAACCTGACCCAGTCACCTAGGGCATGTCACAGGGGTCCCGTCAATCTCAATGATTGACCCTGTATGCATCCTTTGGGTTATTTTAAACCGCACACAATTGAACTAACAACAACATGCTCATGCACCTCCTCTCTATTTGCTTGTAAGCCATTCTTTCTTTCATTACATTTTACGTTTCATCTTTGTTATCTTTCTTTTTGTTACGTTATACTTTACATTCATTCATACGTTCGTCATACTACGTAAAGTCATAACATAATACTTAACGTATATTATATTATAAATTATATATGTTTTAAAAATCAATAAAAGATAACACATCATACACATATGCATATCATACATTCATGTTAACCTAGGTTTAACACACTTGAATCAAATCATGAAGATTATAGATCAAAATATGATAAACACAATAAAATCCCCTTTGTTCTTCAATAGATTGCAAATGATATGTTTACAAGTAAATCCCTCAATCAATTGGTCATGCAACCATCAGACAACTCTAATTACAATTAACCTATTTATAGTCTAGTCTAACTTTCACTATTTACATTTAGCCCTCTAGACTGTTAAACTTGACTAAAACACGACTAAAACACGACTAAAACAAGATAAAATATATTTTGTTCACACAAAATATATTTAATACAATAAAATCTCAAACACAATATATCTTCAATATCTTCACTCGGTTCTTCCTCTTGAACTTGACATTTGACTTTTCAGTTGACTCTGACTGAGACGTTGACTTTTATTGACTTTGACTATGTTGATAATATAGACTATCTTGTACAACTCCAACAATTCATCATATCATCATACATGTTCATGCATAGACCATCACATACTCATGCTTAAAATAGGCCAAAACAGTCCATAGATCAAACTACGGTCAAACCCTAAAATTCTAGTTTTCCCAAAAATTCAGAAATTTTTCTAAGTGTTTAGGCGCATGGGCACTACTTGGGCGCACGAAGACTGTTTGGGTGTTTCTCCGCTACGCAGGCACATGTGCTTATACTTAATTGTTTCAACACTTAGGCGCATGAGCCTCTTGGGCGCATGGGCACTATTTAGGCGCATCACCCTATAGTTAGGCATTTCTTCAAAAACATAGGCGTATGAACTACTGTTCAGGCACCTCAGACTTCACTTAGGAATTTCTAAGGCATTTCTAGGCGCATGGGAGTATTGTTTGGGCACATGAGCCCATACTTAGTGTTTTGAGGCCATATTTTAGGCGCATGAACCCTATTTGGGCGCATAAACCCACTTATAACTTTTCTATGATAAATTTCAGGCGCATGAGCCTTATATAGGTGCATGAACCATCTGTTTAACATGCTACTCGAATGTTTTTAGTCCCAATCATCATATCATCGTATGCTCAGCTTATTAATACCTCTGTAAGCATGCATATCACATAAACAATAATAAACATCATTACACATGCATAAATACATACGGTTACATACATAATAATTATAAAATCATTTTTAATACATTTTCAGCCCTAAAGACGTTTTATAACATGTCAAAAGACGGGGTCTAGAACTCACCTTAGCTGCTTTCAAATCTCACTCTTCGACTTGAACTTTTCAAAAGTTCCTAACACCTAGATATGTCCAAAAACATATAACCGAAGGCATATAAGAACATGTATAACTCGGTTACATGGTCAAAACTCATCAAAACCGAACCCAATTATACTAAAACTTTCTTACCTTGAGCTGCTTTCTCTCTCTAGAACCGAAAATATGTTGTTCTTCTTCTTCTTCCTTTGTTGGTCAAAAAAGCAGCAGATGTATGTACTAATATGGGCAGCCATACTCCCATATATATTAAAATAAAGGGTTTTGTACTTATTTACACTTTACCCCCTTCCACTCTATTTCCTTTTCTTTTCTTATCTAGATACTTTTCCTTTTTCCTTTCTTATTATTTTTTTTCTTGTATTTTGACAAAATTTCCAGGTGTTACAAGTCTACCCCCCTTAAATAGGTTTCCTCCCTGAAACCCGTCACTCTTCAAATAACTATGGGTAATGTTTTCTTATCTCTTCTTTAGTCTCCCACGTAGACTCAGAACCCTTTCGGTGTTTTCACTGCACACGCACAAGTGGAACCACTTTATTCTTCAACCTCTTTTCTTTCTGATCGATGATTGCCACTACCTGCTCCACATAATTGAGTCGTTCATCCACTTCGATATCATCCAGTGGTACAATCATATCCTCATCAACTAATCACTTCCTTAGATGAGATACATGGAATGTCGGATGTATTCCACTTAACTCATCAGCCAATTCTAATCGATAGGCCACCTCTCCTACTTGTGCGATGATTCGGAAAGGCCCTATGTCCCTCGGGCTTAGCTTGCCCCTCTTCCGGAACCAAATGATTCCTTTCCAAGGTAAGCCCTTCAACATAACTCAATCTCCCACCTTGAATTTGATCGGTCCACACCTCTTGTCGGCGTACAACTTTTGTATATCTTTTACTGCTTTCATGAAAGCCTTGATCTTCTCTAACTTTTCAGTTGTGGCCTCGATCACCTCAAGGCTTCCAAACTCTTTTTGCACGATGTCACCCCAACATATGGTCGTCCTACACCTCCTACCGTATAGCATCTCATATGGGGGCATACCAATACTGGCATGATAACTGTTATTATACAAGAATTCTATTAATGGTAAGTGATTATCCCAACTTCCTCCAAAATTGATCACGTATGCTTGGAGCATACTCGAGCGTCTGGATCGTCCTCTCAAACTAACTGTCCGTCTGTGGATGATAAGTCGTGCTAATGTGTAGCCCCGTCCCCATCGCATCATGAAATCTTTTCCAAAACTTTGATGTGAATCGGGTGTCACGATCTGACACGATAGACACCGACACACCATGACGAGCTACAATCTCCTTGATGAACAGATCCTCTAGTCTCTTGGATGAATATGTCTCACGGATTGGTAGAAGTGAGCACTCGTGGTCAGACGATCAACGATCACCCAAATGGTATTACACCCTCTCGCCGTACGAGGTAGCTTAGTAATAAAATCCATGGTGATGTGCTCCCACTTCCACTCGGGTATATCCAATGGTTGGATCTTCCTGTATGGTTTCTGATGTTCCGCTTTCACTTGTAGACAAGTAAAGCACTTACTCACATACTCTGCCCCATCACGTTTCATACCCGACCACCAGTAGTTCTTCTTCATGTCTTGATAAATCTTGGTGGTGCCTGGATGAATGCAGTATCGAGTCTTATAAGCCTCATCCATAATTCATCCCCTTAGATCTTCGTATCGGGGAATCCATATCCGTCCATAGTGAGTTCTCACCCCGTGAGTGTTTTCTCCTAACTCCAAGACTAGACCTCTCATTCTTTCAGAGTTAAGGTGGTCTTCTTTCAACACCTCATCTTGGAATCCTTTCACTTAGGTCATCACATCAGCGGTCATAACCAACTAATAAGCTTTCACCCGAATCATCTCGAGTCTCTCTTTTTGACTAAGGGCATCGGCCACAACGTTGGCCTTACTCGGATGGTAATGGATCTCACGATCATAATCCTTGATAAGATCTAACCATCTCCTCTGTCTCATCTTGAGATCCTTTTGCTCAAAGTATTTCAAGCTCTAGTGGTCGGTGAAGATTGTGCACTTCGTCCCGTATAAATAGTGCCTCCAAATCTTCAACGCGAAGACCACTGCTGCAAGCTCTAAATCATGTGTATGGTAGTTGACTTCATGGGTTTTCAACTGTCGGGACGTATAGGTAATTACCCTTCCTCGTTGCATCAGTACGCAACCCAGTCCAGAATCAGAATATACCACTAAGTCCTCACTCACCTCGGGTAATGTTAAAACAGGAACTTGAGTTAATAACATCTTTAACTCCTCAAAAGCATCCTCCTGTTTCTGAGCCCACACAAACTTCCCATCTTTACGGGTCAATTTGGTCAAAGGTGAGACTATCTTGGAAAGGTCTTGCATGAATCTCCTGTAATAACCCGCCAAACCTAAGAAACTACAGATCTCAAATGGCGTCTTTGGAGACTTCCATTGCAGCACCGCCTAAACCTTCGCTGGGTCTACAATAATTCCTTCAGCATTCACCACGTGACCCAGAAATTGAACTTCGCACAACTAGAAATCACATTTAGAAAATTTGGCATACAACTTTTCTCTTCTAAGTATTTCCAATACTTCGTATATGTGGTCATCATGTTCTTCCTCGCCCTTTGAATAAATCAGGATATCATCAATAAACACAATCACTGATTTATCTAACATGGCAGACACACTCGGTTCATCAAATCTATAAAGGCAGCTGGCGCGTTAGTCAAACCGAAAGACAAAACAAGAAACTCGTAATGTCCGTAACGCGTACGAAAAGTTGTCTTAAGAATGTCCCGCTCCTTCACCATCAATTGATGGTAACCAAATCGAAGATCTATCCTCGATAACCAACTGGCACCTTGCAGCTGATCAAACAAGTCGTCAATCCTCGATAACGGATACCGATTCTTTATCTTCAACTTGTTCAGCTCGTGGAAGTCGATGCACATCCGCATACTACTGTCCTTCTTTTTCACAAACGGTACTGTAGCACCCCAAGGAGAGATGCTCGGTCGGATAAACCCTCTATCCATCAACTCCTATAGTTGAGCCATTAGCTCTTTCATCTCGGTAGGAGCTAATCGGTACGGTGCTTTGGCAACAGGTTGAGCATCAGGTATCAGATCAATCTGAAACTCAATCTCGCGATCCGGTGGCATGCCTGGTAAGTCTTCTGGGAACACGTCCGAGAAGTCACGCATAACCGGCACGTCAGACAATTGTGTACTGGCCCATCCAGATCTTTTACGTAGGCTAGATAGGCACTACATCCACGTCTCATGCACTTTTCTGCCACCGCCATCGAAATCACCTTTGGAACCATAGTGACGCGATCACCATAGACTGTCACCGAACTTCCATTGGGCGTAATTAATCGATTCATCTTCTTGCGATACACAATGTTTACCTCATAGGTTGCAAACCAATCCATCCCTAATACTACATCAAATCCGCCTAGGGGCATCACATGTAATTTAGCAGAAAACCTATAACCTTCTAGTTCTATGGCACAGTCATCTATCATATCGGTAATTCTAGTGGACTTACCAATAGTAGTTTTTACATCGAATGGCTCACTATACTTCTACTACTAACAGACAACTTATCACAGAAAGCAGTAGAAATAAAACTCTTACAAGCACCAGAATCAAATAACACAAAGCCACAAGTTTGGTTTACTAGAAACATACCTGACACGACATCGGGATCCACTATAGCCTCCTCCCGCGTCATCATGAATACTATAGCAGTTTCCCTCCGTCCTCCATCTTTCGTCCCCTTCTTCGCTCCGGAACTCTCGGCCCTCGGCTTCTTACACTCCCGACTCAGGTGCCCTACTTCACCACTATTGTAGCACATCGCCAACCTACAATCCTTAGAGATGTGGCCAGGCTTCCTACACTTGAAACAAACATTTAACCCCAGCCTGCACTCACTAGCGTGCTCTCTCCCACATTTACCACACTTCTTTATCCCCGAGCTTGATGACCCCACCCATGGTCATCCACCTTCATCCTCTTGCTGTTTGGAGTGAAACCGCCACACCCAAACCTTTTCCTGCCCCAGTTCCTATCACCACCACCTATCTTCTTCACCTTAACTACTGCCACCTCCCTCTCATCATACAACCTACCCGCCAGGTCTACCACCGAGCGAAAGGTACCCGGACAGGTAGCAATCAAATGCCTGCGAATGTCTGCTGGCAATCCCTGAATGTCCTTCTTGATCTTCCTCGACACCGGCGTCACCTGATCCGGCACCAGCCTTGCCATTTCATTGAACTTGGTGGTGTATTGCTGGTGTGTCATGGTGCCTACCTCCAGCTGTTGGAATTCCCTCTCTATCTTGTCGAGCTCCCGGTGAAGATAGAATTCCTTGATCACCAGCTTCTTCAGCTTTCCCTATCTCATTCTACCAATGGCCCTACTGCCCTTGGCTTGGACAATATTGTCCCACCAACACAGAGCCAAGTCAACAAAAGAGTGAGTGGCAAACTTCACATTTTGATCTTCACGGTACTCGCTGATATCAAATACCACTTCCATCTCCCTCACCCATCGGTAAGCAGCAGTAGCATTGCTATTTCCATCAAAAGTCAGGGGCTTGCATCTCTAAAATGCCCCATAGTTACAACCGCGTGCAGTTTCCTGCACAGCTTCATCCTCCTCCTCCTCACTCGAGAACATCGTCTCAGTCTCCGATTGCTCCCTTTCCTCCCTTTGGTGGTCCTTCTCCTCTCTTTCGTTTCATCTTCCCTTACAGCTTTGATCACTTCAGTCACTACAGACGGCAGTATCGTATGCATGACTAGGTGCACTTCCTCTACCACTGTCTCTTTCATCGAGGCCCTTAAATTTGCACTTTCATCACCACCTTCCTGGTGATGCATCTCGGGCTCTTCACGGGCCCTCTCAGCAGTCTTAGCCTTGTTCCTAGTAACACGCGGTTCAGCACCGCGTCCTCCTTGTACTCCACCCCTAGAGGCCTTAGATGATCTACCTCCATCCATTCTCTAATCACTATAAGATTCAAACACTAACACGGTCATTCAAGGAATAGCCCAGTTTATGTTAAGTATAGTAAGTCCCTAATTATAGTGGCCAGTTATGATTAGCCACTTACTTTACTCTTCACACCCAAAGCATTTCCTATCCTGACTACATCAATATCTAAATCTGCTATAAGCACATAATCAAATAGCACACACACATAACTCCAATTAACTTCGAAAAAGAAATACCTGATAGCACGTAGCTACTCGGGCTGGCATCCCTTTCCTTTAGTCCCATTCTCAGTTTAAGATTAGGTTTTTGAAAATATTTTACCCAATTCACTTAAACTTTGCCTCTAATACCAACTTCTAAGACCATGTTCCCGGGCACCTCACAGTTGAACAATCATTGCATCATTGCATATATAATATTATAATTCATAAAAATAAAAGCGGAATTAAGATATCAAAAACCATTCATTTCATTGTTAAATACTGTTGTTAAGCAATACAACATTGTTCAATTACAAAAGCCTCATTCATTTGTATTATAAAACAACACTATTATTATGCGTGAATGGATGCCAGTTTTGTACTGGCGAGTAGCCTCTTCGAGTGTCATCCTCAGCAACAATACCTGCCAAATGAAAATGCATAAAAGTCAGCGTTGCTGAGTGAGTTCTAGTTTTATAAGTATTAAAATACCTTGCGTGTTTTACATACGAAATATACCTTTCTATAAAATACTTTACCTTCGTATACAACACACATCATACATACATTCAAACAATATTCATTGTTTATTTTTTTCTTTCATACTTTAATTACTATCTTTTATCACCATATAATACTTTCTTTCCATTCTTTTCATTAACATTTGCTTTCGTATACATAATTTCATTTCGTGCTTTTCACTATCTTTACTTTCATTCACATTCTTTCTTTTCATAGTTTTCATCTTTCTTTACTTTCTATTCATACTTTTCATCGTTCTTTACTTATGGATCGATGTACAATGCCCCGAACATTGTGCACGAACCTGATGTTGGGCATGTGGTCTACAATTAGACCATGAACATTGTGCATGAAGCTGACCCAGACACCTAGGGAAAGACATCTCTCCCTTTCATCCGGACCAATATGCAATACCCTGAACATTATGCTCGAAGCTGATGTTGGATCTGTGGTCTACAATTAGACCACGAACATTATGCACGAAGTTGACCCAGTCACCTAGGGCATGCCACAAGGGTCCCGTCAATCTCAATGATTGACCCTGTATCATCTTTTGAGTTATTTAAACCGCACACAGTTGAGCTAACGACAACATGGTCGTGTACTTCATTTCTATTTGCTTGCAAGCCATTCTTTTTTTCATTACGTTTCACTTTTCATCTTTGTTATCTTTCTCTTTTTACGTTATACTTTACATTCATTCATATGTTCGTCATACTACGTAAAGTCGTAACATTATACTTAACGTATATTATATTATAATTTATATACGTTTTAAAAACATATAAAAGATAACACATCATACACATATTCATATCATACATTTATCATATCATCATACATGTTCTATGCATAGACCATCACATACTCATGCTTAAAATAGGCCAAAACAGTCCATAGGTCAAACAAGGATCAACCCTAAAATTCTAGTTTTCCCAAAAATTCAGAAATTTTTCTAACTGTTTGAGCGCATGGGCACTATTTTGGCGCATGAAGACTGTTTGGGCGTTTCTCCACTATGCAAGCATGTGTGCCTATACTTAATTGTTTCAACACTTAGGCGCATGAGCCTCTTGGGCGCATGGGCACTATTTAGGCGCATTGGCACTATTTAGGTGCATGGGCACTATTTAGACGCATCACCCTATACTCAGGCATTTCTTTAAAAACTTAGGCGTATAAAGTACTGTTCAGGTGCATCAGACTTCATTTAGAAATTTCTAAGGTATTTCTAGGCACATGGGAGTACTATCTGGGTGCATGAGCCCATATTTAGTGTTTTCAGACCATATTTTGGGCGCATGAACCCACTTATAACTTTTCTAAGATAAATTTCAGGCGTATGAGCCTTATATAGGCGCATGAACCATCTGTTTAACTTGCTACTCGAATGTTTTTAGTCCCAAATATCATATCATCCTATTCTCAGCTTATTAATACCTCTATAAGCATGCACATCACATAAACAACCATAAAACATCGTTACACATGCATAAATACATACGGTTACATACATAATAATCATAAAATCATTTTTAATACATTTTCAGCCCCAAAGATGTTTTAAAACATGTAAAAAGACGGGATCTAGAACTCACCTTAGCTGCTTTCAAATCTCACGCTTCGACTTGAACTTTTCAAAAGTTCCTAACACCTAGATATGTCCAAAAAACATAACCAAAGGCATATAAACACATAAGAACATGTATAACTCAGTTATATGGTCGAAACTCATCAAAACCGAACCCAATTATACTAAAACTTTCTTACCTTGACTGAGTTTAGCTGCTTTCTCTCTCTAGAACCAAAAATCTGCTTTTCTTCTTCTTCTTCCTTTGTTGGTTGAAAAAGCAGCAGATGTATGTACTACTATGGGCGGCCATACTCCCATACATATTAAAATAATGGGTTTTCTACTTATTTACACTTTACCCCCTTCCACTTTATTTCCTTTTCTTTTCTTATGTAGATACTTTTCCGTTTTCCTTTCTTATTATTTTTCTTTCTTGTATTTTGACAAAATTTCTGGGTTCTTCCTGCTTCTTAGCACAACTCCTTCAAATTCGCGAGCACAGAGAGTTCTAACACCTAAACATGTCAAAAATACATACAACCGAACACATATACACATATAAGGCTTGGTCACAAGGCTGAAACTTGGTTGAAACCTTGAAAATACAAGAAAGCTTAACTTTTCGCAACTTCTTCTTCTTCTTCTCACTAGAACCAATGGAAGTTCTGCTTTCTCTCTCTAAAATGTCGAAGGCAGTTAATGGAACAGAATTATGGGCGGTCATGCCCACTTTAAACATAATAATAATATGGTTTTGTTCTTTTTACACTTTAGCCCTCCACTTGTGTATATTCTCCTTTCTTTCTTTACTTTCCTTTTCTTACTAAGTTTTCGGGTGTTACAATATGTCAGTTTTTTATCTTGTTATGAAAGTTACTATTGTTGTAAATAAACTTTTTTTTATATATTCCGTTGTAAATGAAGTTTCTTATTTTGTAATATGCATATTATCCATGACATCACTCGAATGTGAACTTACTAGTTGATAAAAAAAATAAACTTTATTCATAGTATCCAACTAATCTTTTTTTATCACATCACCCTTCTAGACTACTTTAGATAATCTTAATAATCATACCTAGGAAATTACCTTAGTCTTTCTCCATTGCTGATTTCCCGCATTTGATAAGCGTTTGGAGGAATTATTAATGAAAATGAAGAGGAAACGACAAAGGCCCAAACCAGAAAAAAAAAGAAAAAGAAGTCACATACGTGGACGCAAAGCAAAACCACATAAGAACAAAAACAAAACAAACCAGTGCAATAGACTTATGATACTAGTCTCGAAAATGAGTTAGGCGATAGAGTAATTGAAAATCTAATCAACAAACTAGACAAATAACTTGTTACAAAGCCTAAGTATAACTTATACAACTATTAACAGAAACCAACAGCATACCACTATTTTTAAAAGTTTTAAAATCAAATAGAGATGATGATCATACCTAAATTATAATTAAAAGTGTTGAAGAAGAAGAAAGAATCGTGCTGGAGAAGAAGAAATGATGAACATGAATGTGACTAATTGCGGGTACTAAAATGATAAAAGTGATATAAAACTAGGGACAAAAATAGCAATTTACTAAAGAAAATGGTGATTTTACCCCTGGTGGTAACGAATGTTATCTGGGATATGAACGGATGGTTATTTTGACAATTTTTTTAATACGAGTACTGGATCAATAAAAAATAAAACATGGGTACTGAAATGACAAAGGGATATAAAACTAGGGACTAAAAAAATATTAGCTCTTGTAAATTCCACATCTCTCTCTATATTCTAGCAGCATTGCCACTTCCTATAACCACAACCACTATCGTCGTTCGCCATCGTAACCACCTATCACCACCGTTGCTCGTCGTTCACCACCATCCTATAGTTGATTTTAATCACGAAACCTTATAGAGGTTTCAAAAATCGATTAATTTATTTGATGTGGGTGTTTTATAAGCGAAACATTAATACGTTAGTGGAAAAATCAAGATTGGGCTTACATTGAAAAGATTGAAGATGATTTGGGATAAGTCAAGGTTGAAGATGGTCTGATAATGATGGTTGGTAACTGTAGAGGGGATGATGGTGACAAGTTGTTGGGGGCTGAGGAAAGGATTGTGTTCTTGATGATAACGGCTATCAACTTTAGTTTTGGCAAATTGGAGTTCTTCATCACGGATTTTGTTATCTGCTATTGAAGTTTTGATTATTGCTTGTTTAAAGTTTTTTATCGTATCCTCTCTCTCAAGAACTTGGTGTAATCTTTGTCTAGATTGGGGTTTTTGTAATGGTTAAGGTTAGCGATAGGAATTTGTGCTACGAAAGTGTCTTGTAGCTGGTAGCGTCTTCTTAAAGTTTGGCTTAGGGTTGGTAGAAGGACGATAAACGGAGAAAGGAGAGTGAGAGAAGGAAGGGAGAGGCGATTGGCTGTTTTTGCTATGTCTCCTTTGCGTTTAAGTATTATTCCTAAGAATAACCAATTGACATGATTGGGACACCTTAAGTATGTTGCGGGTAACCTAGCTTGTGATGCTGGAGGCTATTGGGGTTGTTTTGTTTTGATGCCATGCTGATTTTTTTTGTTTCAGTAAAAATTTGTAACCGGGTAAACTTTTATCATGTAAAATGAGTTATTAATAAAAATATATTTTTTATCTATTTAAGAGTAAACTTCATTTTTGCTCCCTGTGGTTTTGTCAAAATAACGGTTTTCCTCTAAACATTTAAAAACCGTGATTTTACTCTTGGTGGTTTGCGATCCGTTTCAATTAACTCCAAACCACTAACACTGTTAAATAACTTCACTAGTTACAAGTGTATTTTAGTCATTTAACTTGTAGGGGCTAATAATGTAAATTAATCAAATTTCTATATACAAAGTTAAAAATAATATTCACATATCATCTTCATCTTCCACACCCCAAACATCTTTCATCTTCATACTTCAAACTCCGGCCTCCATAACCGTCGCCATCACCGGCCGCCTCCATTAGCACCACCATCACCATTCCTCTATCATCTCTCTCCCGTCACCAAAAACCTACCCCACAACACCATCTCTGTCAAATGAAACCTTATCAACACCACCACTGCACCACCACCACTGCACCACCACCATCGCACAAGCACCGTCGACTGCTCCAGCTGAATCAACAACACCACCGCACCACCCTTTTTTATAATCCTCATTTACCCCTATCATCGCCTAGAGCCCTAAATCTGCATTTTTGATCAAACCCTAAACCACCATCATCGCACCACCACTTTTGATCGACCCCTAAATCAACATCATTGCCACGCTACAGATGACCACTATTTTTCCTTGAACTTGGAAGAGTTTAGATATACAAGAAGCAACATGGATGGTGGAGATTTAAAGCAGATCGAAGGAAGGTTATGGTGGGGTTTTGATTTTTTTTTTGTACATATCAACTTATGAAGCAAATTTATGTTCAATTAATGGCTTATTTTTATGAGCGATGGTTATGATGCTAGGAATGGTGGTGACAGATGGTGGTGGTGTGATGGTTTTGGGCGATGGTGATGGTGTTGGTTGTTTTAGGCGGCATTGGTGGTGACAGATGGTGATGGTTTTGTTAGCATGGCTGTGATTTTAGGCAGTAGTGGTGTTATGGTCAACGCGGTGATGGTGGTGGTAGTTTTTTTTTGTTTCGAGGGGGGGGTGTTGTCGTGGCTATGGTGGTGTTAGGGTTTTAGGTTTCTAGACAATATACAAAAATTAGTTTTAATATAATTAATTGATTAGTTTGAATAAATTATCTTTTTAGTCCTTATTAGTAAAATGACAAAAATACCCTTGTAACTAACTGAAAAAAATAACGATGTCAGTGGGTCGAAGTTAATTAAAACGTATCGCAAACGAGAGGAAGTAAAATCATAATTTGAAAATGTTTGAAGAAAATCAGTAATTTTGATCAAACAGAGAGAGAGAGAGAAAAATGAAGTTTACTATTTATTTAATTTCTGGACCCTCTCCTCTTGGTCAAAATTTTCGAAGCCGTCCGAGTGGCTCAGGCCTCAGCCTCAACGGAAGCCACAAGCACTACGGAAGCGGATTACCACATGTACCAATCCTAACATCTCCGAAACTTCCAGAACCCACTACCCATTCATTATATACGTAATCTCCAATCCCCCGATCACTGTAAACTTGGTTTCATTTCAATGGCGATTCTTCAGGTCAGTAGCCACTTTGTATTCCCATTTGATTCCAAACACATTTGATTGAATTCAACTGTCTTCTTCGTTGCAGGCATGGTTCATGGATGATGTCAACGAGGATCCACAATTTCCTCATCATCGCACTCCCTATCAGTCTGTTTCCCCTGATTACTTAGCAGGTACACCTTTCTCTTTCTGTTTCTGTTTCTGTTTCTGTTTCTGTTTTACTTATTTTATTCCAAATTGAATTTACGTTTGAGTTTTGATTTGTGGTGTTTCGATTCTTGGTTTAACATTGCTCTCCTGTGTAATTAACTGTGAAACCTAATTCTATTTGGTTGGAATTTGTGTAGAATTGGGTGTTTTGCACTGGAAGTTGAATCCAGATAAGTATGAGGAAGATGAAGAATTGGAGAAGATTAGGTCTGCCAGAGGCTACAATTACATGGTAATCTTGCACTTTCAATTCCTATATTTGGGATTCCATATAATCAGTTCTTGAAAGTACTCATATCTTAACTTTTATGATTACCAATTGATGCACACCTTTTTTTGCTTTCCTATTTTAGGTTAATAGGTTGATCAAATGTCTGATTTGATACTGATTATATTGTTCTTCATACTATTTATCTTTTTATGTAAGATAAGCATATTTTGTTTATATTAACTGTTTGTTTAGTCATCTCAGTCTGGAATATGTCTGCTTATTTTGTCACCAATCTTGCATATTTCTGTTATTTAGTCAACAATCTCGCATATATCTGGTTATTTAGTCAACAGTCTTGAATATATCTAGTTATAGGCGTCAGTCTTGAATATATCTAGTTATAGGCATCAATCTTAAATATATCTAATTTTGCATATATCTGGTTATTTAGTTATCAATCTTGGATATATCTGGTTATTTGGTTATTTAACATATAAATTTTTATATTTAATCCAATTTTTGAACTAATTATCTATATACTACAAGTTCAAGCACCAAAATTACACACAGACTCTATCTTGAGCCCCATATCTCATTCTAAGTTTTCAGTATGATGTAATTATTTCTAAAACACATAGTCAACTGGTCTTATAAAAACCTAGTTATGAAGTGGAATTTGGATTCAAATTTAACTAGCGCCTGCTCATATTGGGAATTAGAACTTCTTCCGTATCGGCCATTTTGTGGTTCAATTCTTCTAGGTATGGTGGTTGAACATATTGTTGAATTATTCAGCACATGGGATTATGGGATACAAGAGACGATAGTTGGGAATACATTTTCGTATATCTGTTGCCAAAAAGAGGTGAAAGATCACTATTTGCAAAACTAGAAAAGAAGGTTAAGATCAAAAGCAAAACATAGGGTTATTATCATAAGAGAGGTATCTGTAAGTTTGGATTACAATCGGCAAACTTGATTATTCTTTGGCTTTGCCAATTTAGTGTATTTTTTAATATAATAAATGATTCATTAAATAACTTTTTTACTTTCAGTGTTTTAATTTTAGAATTGTATATGCATACACTGTTAGACACATCTACACGGGCTAGTAAGTCCTGCTAATATCAGGGAAATAATAGCTCTCGAAGGGCTTCCTTCTTTATCTAAGCGACTAATAGGCTTGGGTGGCTATGGCACAAGCAAATATAAATGCGCTCTTGTTTTTTGGAAAAAAAAAGTCAGAAAATATCTGAGTACTTAAGTTAGGTTTGGTAACATCATTTTGTAGGATCTGCTGGATTTATGCCCTGAGAAAGTGGAGAACTATGAGCAGAAGCTGAAGAACTTCTATACAGAACATATTCATGCAGATGAAGAGATACGTTACTGTTTGGAAGGAAGTGGGTATTTTGATATCCGGGATAAAGATGATCATTGGATTCGTATTTGGATCAAGGCAGGTGATCTCATCATTTTGCCAGCAGGAATATACCACCGATTCACCCTTGACATCTCCAACTATATTAAGGTAAAGATTACTAGATGTGTAAAATGGGTGGGTCAAGCCGATTGGCAATTCGTCAAATTGGATATGTTTGAAATATGTGATATTGGCATGGTTTAAAAAAACGGTCAAGGCCTACGCCTCGTCAGGAGAAGGGAAAACGCCTCGAGGCTCGCTTCCGTACTTTTAAACATTGAATGTCAGCAATGGATTAGGTTGGGTTCACAGGGAATACTTTTGTCCAGAGGTTTTAATTATTTATAAATAATTAGCTTGTCAACTACAATTGTAGAACTATATTAATAATCTAATTTCTTAAATAAAATGCATTAGGAGGTTGTATGCATTAAAATTACTCTTTGGGTGACTATCTGCCCATTTGAAGAATTTGACGCGTTTCATTCTTATGTCATTTTACGTTTTACACTTTCACTCGTGAGGGATTAAGTATAACATACATCGCCTCATTGATAACCAAATGGGTTAATTTTTCGACCTCTAAATGAAGATCACATTTCTGCTTTATAAACTTCGTTCGTACCTTGACAGTTAAAGTAAAACAAACTACTTTCCAACTTCGTATGCAATAAGAATTTTTCAAGATGACTTGAGATCCAGACAGTTTTAAATGTTTAACACATGCTATCACTAGCAAACGTATGAGTTCCCTAACTGTCCTCAAAATATATTGACAATATGTTAAGACTTTGGTGACCAGAGTTTGTTGTTTGGTATTTGGGTGCATGCAGTTGATGAGGTTATTTGTTGGGGAGCCTGTATGGACTGCATTTAATAGGCCACAAGAGGAGCATCCAGCAAGGAGAAACTACATGATTAACTTTGGTCAAAAGGTTGGGATGCCTCTTAAAGCTCATTAAATACTATACTAAACATGAGCAGTTTATGATAATGTAAGTATATGCTCTGGAATTGATGATATAGATGCAAACTGAAATGCTATATTCTTGTATTTGGCAGTCAAATTCTTATATCTTCTGCTGTATTTTAATCTTGATTGTCAAATAACATTATGCTATTATTAGCTATAATAAACTGATGATATTATGAATCTCTGTTGACATTGTAATTTACTTGCTCTAGATCATTAATCCTGATCTAGATGGAGAAGATAATATGCGTGACATTTTTTATTTCATTGTCAGATATTAACATTTGCTTAAATAGTCTGTAATAAACTACAAGAAACTGACTACTACCCACTGATAATAATGCTTGATTACTTTAACACGTCTCCTCTAGCTAAACGTTTGAAAATCCTAATTATAGTCTGAATGAGGTGAGCCCAAATATTTGTTAAAAAGACTTGAACGAGATTCTATGCTCAAATGGGTCAGCATAACTTTTGGAGGCAAAATACAGTCCATGTTGTCTCTACCGTTCAGCCACCGGTAGGCATCCCTGACAATGTTGTGTTTTTAAACAACAGTGTCTCAATTTCAATATCATCTTTACCCAGACAAGAAAATACTCCCCTTCCCTGAATATGTGTTCACGTCAGTCTATGATGTATAGCTGGATGCTTTTCTTTCATTTCTGCGAAAACCTCCTTGGACTTTGCTGATGTAGGAGACCACAAGTTCCAAAATCCTCCCAGATCTCCAATTGTAAGTGCGAGATCATGTTTTTTTTATCAGATTGCTTTTGTACTTGGGTTTCTTAAAGTTACTTCGATTCTTCTCTGGTTTATGTACTATGACTTTGATTTTTTTTTCCTGCAATCTTCTTTCTACCTCTATAGAACCGTGTTTTTGAAGTTGTAGTGAAGTCTGTTGTGGAGAGTGTCTTCTTTCCGCACACATGATAAAGACTAAATGATTGATATTGGGTATTTGATGCGAGTCTTAGATGGTTTTAGATCATGGTTGGTTATGAGTACCGATATGTATAACCACGTTGCAAACATATTGTTAAAATGACAAGTCAAACATGTAGAATTATCATATGGTTAAACGTCACTGTGCTAGGCTGCCCCAGAACATAATTTGACTCGACAAGTGCCCCACCCTTACATCTAATGTCTTTATCCCCTACTGGGGAAGGAACGAAGGTGCTGTTTGTTTCTGAAGAGGTAAAACGTCTGCAGTCTGCAGACCACATCTGCAGACATCTGTAGGAGAAGAGGTGGACCAAACCTCTGCAGCCTGTATTAAGTAGACTGTTTGTTTTGTAACGTCTGCAGACTGCTGAAATAAACTGACAAGATTCAACCATTTCTATTAATTAATTCAACCAACCATTTCTATTATCCCATTTCTATTATCCCTATTCTAACATTCAACCTTCAAAATAACAACATCATCAAAATAACATCAGCAGACCTCAAGCTTCGGCAACCACCGTTCTTCACCCCCTAGTTTATCATCTTCTCCAAATGCTCCTGAAAAACCTTCAACACACCGGAAAACTTCATGATTCCGATGACACTACAGTCGTCTTCAACCACCCACACATAACTAACACGATGAGCAATCGCCTGAATCATCACCGCCACCAACGAGCTCCATGGGCGGCAGACGATCGCCTCCGCCCGCCGCATAACGCTGCCGGAGCGGTGGCACCTCCGCCCTGATCCCGTGGTCGCCGGAGAACAACCGGTGATACAGTACGGAACTCCGGTGGAATAGGCTAAAAACTCATCGAGCATTCCGGTGAGATTCATCTCCTTCAACCTCACCGCCACCACCGCAGCGATATCCTCCGGCGGACCACCGCAGTCTATGTACGCCACCAGGTCACCGGCGGACAACGTCGTGATCGCCACCGCGACCGTCTCGTCGCAGTAGGCGAGAGTGGACGGAGAGATTTCTCCGATCAGTACGCCGTCGTTGTCGACGACGGCGATGGAGGTTTGGTCGGAATGAGCGGCTGAAATGGCGGCGACTGACGCCGGTGAGTGGAAGTTGACGGTGAGGATCTCCGTCGTGATGATTCCTAGGGTTTTGATTGAATAAGCGGCGATCGGAGAGAATAATCCGATTGAACTCAGAAGGAATCTGATTATGTCTTCTTGTGTTAACCAGCAGAATTCACGGCCGCCGCCGTGGGTCGTCGGAGCTAGTGACGGTGGCTGTCGGAGTTGTTTTCGTTTTGAGGTTGTGTTCTTTATTTTGATGTCTGCTGATGTTGTTAGTAACGGTCTGCTGTGAAGAGGTTAGAAGAGGTGTGAAGACATTGTTCCACCTCTTCTCCAAGAAGAGGTCACGCAGACGTTTTTTAATGAAACGTTTTCAAAAAACAAACACTCTGCAGACCTCAAACATCTGCCCGCCTCTTTTTGGCGTAGACAAAAGAGCTTTAGAAGCTATTTTTCTAAAAAACAAACACCACCGAAGAGTTGATGTAGCACCTGTTGCTCAAGCATTGTTATAAGTTGTTTGATTTAAAATTCAAATCAGATGTATTGTTCCACCAATGATGATAGAGATGCTTTTATTGATAATTTATTGTTTGCTCTCTGTATGGGATCACTTTGGAGGAAGTGATAACACAGAGGTTAATAGCGCACTTATTTGGTTCAATGAGAATCATTCAAAATATAAGAACAGTTATCATTGAAAGATCTGCTAGAGATAATACACATATAAAAGCAAACAGTGACACTATTGTAACTAAGTGAAATATTGAGTGTAATTTATTTGGATGTTGAAAAAATAGTGTTGTAAAGTTTATTATTGTATTTGGATTCTTAATCTAATGCACCCACTAGCGAATACTCGGATGCATATTTAGAGCATAGTTTAGTAAGTTTCCTAGTACCTCTATTGTAGCTTTAGTGGATGGAATTGTGTTAATGGCGGAGAGTAAACCGAAACTGAATGAGAGGCCAGAGGATTGATGAAGCAAAATGTTTTAATGATAAGGTGTTCAAAAACCGAGTACCTCCATTATAACTTTAGTGGGACGATTTAACGAGGAGGAAACACAAAATAGTATTGATGGTAGTCCCTCAGACAACCAAGTTCAAGTATTTAGCGTCGTTTATACAAAGTGATGGAGACATTGGTAGCAATATAGCTCATCAAGTTCATGCAGGTTGATGTAAGTGGAGAGCAACCATTGAAGTATTGTTTGACAAGAAGTTTCTAGTAAGACTAAAAAGGAAATTATACAGGGTTATGGTTCAACCAACTATATCATAGAAAACTAATTGTTAGGTCATAAATAAGACACAAGTGCGAAAGATGAAAGTAGTAAAAATGAGAATGCTGAAGTGTATGCGTGGGCATATAAGAATGAATCAAATAAAGAATGAAGTTTTTCGGAAGAAACTATGGGTGGCATGTATTGCGGATAAAATTAAAGAGGAAAGATTAAGATGGTTTGGTCACTTCAAGAGTAAAGAAATGAACTTGTGAACTTTGGATTAAGGTTATTGACTTTTAGGTATAAGAAATGAACAAAGTAAATATAAACATTTTATAATATCAATATCAAATAATAGTTACAAAAGATAGTTATCTAATCTAAACAATACAAATTATGATAACCATATCAAATAATCAATTTAATTGTTCTCTTGATCTTCTAGTCCTCCATCTTTCCAGCAACTTATCCAACTGTATCATCCATCTTCTAAGTTAATCTTCATATCTTTATCTTGATATTCATTAAGAAAAGTCATGACATATGTAGTCCGCATGCCTCATTTTGATCTCTTGATCTGCTCCAATGTTTTTCAACCACGAATGTTAACATAGGTGTGCTCAGAACACATACCATGTTAAGTAGAACATCTTCTGCCATCGTGTAAAATCATGGCCTAAAACTCCTCCAATTTGCCACCGAACTAGTTCACCACTAGAATACTTTAATTTTCATAGATTTTGTATTTCCCACTTGACCTTCTCAGTACCAGATTAAAGTATTTTGCGAGTATGAAGTCTTAACTAGATAAGATATAATACTCTACATTGATAAGAATGTGTTTTCCTATGAAAAAAATCATATATATTAAACAAAACAAAGACTTCCCTTTTATAGGTCAGTTAGCTATTATTTAATTATATCAATTGTAAACACGATTGACTCTCAACAGTAACCGGTTGCTACCTACTCACATAAAATTGTTACTCAGGGACTATTGATCCTGCATTCCTGGTTACGTTGATTAGAAGTAATTTACTACTAGCATCCAGTTATCATGAATTGATAATAACTGATAATTAGTTGCCACTAATAGATTTCTAACTATAATTAAAAGAAGAAAATTTCAACGTGCACCACTTAGCTGATTGCACAAAAGACTCCCACCAATCCCTTGGACCCCGTCCAGGGCATCACCCCCGACAAGCCCATTAGAACACCTACCAAAGGCCGATGCACCCGTAAACCTAGGTTCTCCAGTATCTAAAATTACAATAGTTTGAAACAATTTACATTCTACACTTTCTAACTTGCATTGATCCACACTACAATTTCACTTTGATCTTAACTAAAATTAATTACAATTCAATTTATATTAATGACACTAAAATCAAAACCATCTTAAGTTAAACGAGTCAAACTCAAGTTTAGTAAAGTGTAACTCGACTCGACTCATTTACACCTGTACAGTTAAAGTAGAGCTAGGTAGAGTCACCTGTCTCTTGAAGTGTGAACATTGTCTTGGTCGTCCACACAACCCATTATCTCTTCATGGTACAGGTCGCCCAACAACCAAAAACTTTTCCTTTGCCAATTTAACCACATGAAAATCATAATCAACACTGTTAATAAATGGATCAAATGGCCCACCTCTAGCATAGCCCACATCCCACACTAAAACCATACAACACCACATCGATCTGAGTTAACACATCCCATAACATTCATAGGTGTAAGATTATTGACTTGATGTATAACATTTGAAACAAACATGTGGCAACACAACGGGACTGAAATAGAACAAGGTGCTCCCATGGAAAAAAACATGCATCACACTTACTTACAAAATAACTTTGAATAAGTTGACATGGTTCCTCTTCATAGGCTAGGTAACACAAAGCCATGATACTAAACCCTTCAAGGCTCAAAAGTCATATTCTCTGCCTCTTTTCGCACTGACTCAAAAAGTACAGAAGATAAGTATCGCTCCCCGAAACTTGGGAAAATAGCCTGCATAGATTCGAACATAAAATTACATCAGCGGCGTACACACACCACATAACTAAGACGGAGATGAAGCATCAAAGGCCTTCAACAAACAGTTAAACTAGATCATAAACCGTATAAATCAAACAAAATCTCCAAACCATACCAAATTCGCCTGTTCAGCACGTTTTAGATTTATTCATTTGGTCCACAACTTACAATTTGAATAATAGGGACTTACGGTTAGGCTGACAGTTCGAAGATCCAAACCGACCGCTTAATCGGTATTTGTTTACTTTTTGTATGGAATATGTAGTTATGTATATGTATAATATTCATGAACCATCTTTATCTGACGACTTTATACAAAAAACACGTTTTAGACCGCCAAACCAAACTGCTTTGGCTGGTTTAGTTTTCTGCTTTTTGCTATATTTGTGGTTTGGTTTTCTGCTTTTTTGCAATTATCGCAATCAAACCTAAAATAAATCAAGACTGCATATTTGGGGAGCGAAATTTGGGAACATAATGAAAAACTTACAATAATCAGCTTTCCAGCACTCTCTGGCCTCTTGGCAATTTTGATTGCAGCTGCAGCTGCAGCACCAGATGATATCCCCACCTGTAACAGATAATGCCAATCTCAGAATCTCAAGTAGAAATCAGAATCAATCATTAATAGCAGCATGAATGATAAATGTATTAGAGTTGGCAAATTGACTGGGTTGGGTAGGGCTGTACAAAAAGTTCGCGGCTCGAAGTTCACTCGAGAAAAGCTTGAAAAAAGCTCGGCTCGAAAAAAGCTCGTATCTAATCGAGCCGGCTCGGCTCGGCTCGAATTCCAAACGAGCCAAACTCGAGCCAGGGTTAGCTCGGTTCGAGCTCGGCTCGTGGCCCAGTTCGTTGGCTCGGATCGTGACTCGGTGCATATATATATATATATATATATATATATATATATATATATATATA
>BJCO01746978.1:0-12195 GCA_018326465.1 Flaveria floridana | reverse complement strand
AAAGCTTGGTTCGGGTGGATTCGAGCGTGAAAATCGAAGTGTAGCGGGTCAAATCGAAGCTCTACTCGACGGGATTGTTTGTGTGAGTTCTAGGACCCCTCTTTTACACATTTTTGAATGATTTTGGGGCTGGAACACATCTGAAAATCGTTTTTTTGGGTATTTTAGGTGTAAACCCGTTTGTGTATGTATGTGTATATGTATGATTCGTTTGGGTCTTGATTTCGGGCTTGGTTGTGCTTGAATGGTGTCGTGGTATGCTTCCCTAAGGTTTAGAATGGCTGATTTGAGCTTAAAAGAGGTTTGGAAGAGTTTGGAGGTCGAACTTGGCAGTTGCAGTTCGAAATGAACTGCATTCTGCACCCAGCTAGGGCTATGCGACTGGAGGACCATGTGTCCGAATGGCATGCGACTAGGTCCATACGCACGAAAGGACTGCGGCTGAGGTTCATTCGCATGAAAGTAATGCGACTGAATGAGATGCGGATGAAGGTCATGCGACTGAATGAAATGCGAATGAAGGTCATGCGACTGAAGGTCATGCGACTTGAGTCCATACGCCTGTGAGTCGTGCGATTGAGTTTCATACGCACGAAAGGTGTGTGACTAAGGGCCATTCGCATAAAGGTCATGCGACTGAGGTCCATACGCCCGGATGTCATGCGACTGAGGTTCATTCGCATGGGAAGCATGCGATTGGAGGCTATGCGACTGGAGGTCCATTCGCCTGAGTGTTGTATGTTATGGGTGTGCGATGTTGCCTTGTGTGATTGATGTTGTATGTTGTTATGTTCCTTATTATTATGTATGATTGTCTTCCTATGGTTGCGATGAATGTTAATGAATGTAATGAAAGTATTATGTAACGATAAGTGGAAGATAATGAAAAGAGGAACGTAATGAATGAATGCAAGCATGAACGAAAGAATGAGAGTAAGAATGGCTCGCAAGTAAAAAGAAAGGAGGTTCACGACTAATTGCGAGTTGATAGCTTAACTGTGTGTGCATTATAGCGTGCGATCTTGGCTAATTCATAAGGGGACATAGACACAGTAGGGAGTTCATTTTGGTAACTGCTCCGATACGTGCGATGTGGTATTTACTGTGTGCTATGTAGCGTGCGATTTTGGCTACCTCATGTGGATTATGTAGCGTGTGATTTTGGCTAACCCATGAGATGGCGTGCGATTCTAGCTAAACCATAAGAGTTCTCACACACACAGGGGGAGTCGGTCTTGGTGACCTCTCCGTTGGTGCGATTTGTGCGATATGTATGATGGATATCATGAGGGACTATAGACACAGTAGGAGTTCAGTTTTGGTAACTGCTCCGATACGTGCGATGTGGTATTTACTGTGTGCTATGTAGCGTGCGATTTGGCTACATCATGTGTGCGATTTGTGCGATATGTACTTTGGGTACGATGATGCGAAGGTGCGATTTGTGCGAAAGGTGCGATATGTATGAAATGAACGAATGTATGAATTGAACCTTAACAAAATATCATAATGAAGAATGAAACAAGATCTTTGTCATTCGACCTCAGTAATAGTGGTTGTGTGCCATGAGAAGGGTAAAGCTTGATGGGATCTAGATGAGAAATGAATGATAATGATGTACGTTGAATGAACGAAAGTTAGCAAACATAATGAAAGATAATAATGATATTATCTATGTGTACGTATGCTGTGTGATCATGTACGAAAGTATAGTATGATTTGAAAGAAAGTGAAGAGCGGTTTTAATAAAAGAAAAGTATGTTTTATTTTAAAACTAGAACTCACTCAGCAACGCTGACTTTTGATGTGTTTCCAGTTGGCAAGTAACGTTGCTGAGGATGGCACGGGGCGGCTACTCGGCTCTTTTGGATGACATTCTTTTGTTTAATGTTTTTGCATTGTAATGCGAGCAAACTATGTTTGAAATGAATGTTGTATTAACTTGCAAAAGCATTTATATAGAAATGAAATATATGTTTAAATGTTTCCGCTGCAACGCTTTTATGTAAGAGGATGAAAATAGATGTTTTATGTGCGATGGTTGACCAGCTGTAAGCGTCCCGGGAACGGGGCCTTACACTCCACACTTCAAATAGTGGTATTATGACTGGCGAACGGGTGAAGCGGTCATAGTTTTGCACAAGGATGGGAAAATAGAGACTATCCGGGCATTTGACCCTATGTGGCTCACGAACTTGTCTGCGGATGATGTTTATACTCTCTACAAGTGGCCACTATTCTATGACACGCAAGACATTGTACAAGCTCTACAGTTTCAACATGTGATAAGACTCTGCTTCGCGTTCGAGATACACGCTGGAGTTACAAGAGAAGAGAAGTACAAGAAGTTCCAAGAGAAGGTGAAGAATGTTAGACATTAGACTAAACTAGGTCTAAGGGGGAGTTTGTTGATACATCTTGATGTACCTAGTTTATGATCTCAAATGTAAAAGTCTTTCATGTCTTACACTAATGTAATATGATATAATTGATGATATTAATGATATATGAAATGAATTGTGATGTTTATTTGTGATTGATTATATCATGTTATCATTATATTGAATGTGATTCACATGTATGAACTTAATATATATGTTTGATGTTGTTTTACATAAGTCTAAGTCAATAAGAACTTAGAAATGTGTTTAACTTAGTCATGTGGACATTCATGCTACTGGACCATACTTATAGCCCATACGCATGGATGAACTATACTTATGGACCAGTCGCACGACTGAACCAGGTGACTGGATCAGTCGTATGATTGAGACATAAGATTAACTCAGTCGTACGACTGAACCTTCAGTCGTGCGTATGAGTCAACCGTATGATTCAGTCGCACGACTGAACCATGCTAATGGTTCTGTCATACGAATGAACATTGATAACCTATAAATACCACATAATTCATGGAAAAACATAACACTCCGAATACTTTCATACCCTAGCCGTCCGGAGCGTCCCAAGTCGCAAATCCAAGTTCATAGTTCGTTCTTGATCGATTCCAATCTATTCTTAACGTTTGTTACATCGTTCTATCGATCGGGTTATTCGTTCTCACTGATTGGATCTCCAATCAAATAGAATTCCACGCTATTTGATCTGGTTTCACGCAGAATCCGTTAGTACTCCGTACGTACACGATCCTAACAGGGACCCTTGTGGCATGCCCTAGGTACTGGGTCACGCTTCATGCACAATGTTAGGGGTCTATTTATAGACTTCGGCCCAGTATCAGCTTCGTGCACAATGTTCGGGGTATTGCACATTGGTCTGGATGAAAGTGAAAGATAATGAAAAGTACGAAACAAACGAATGCGTACGACGATGAAAGATAATAATAAAAGTACGAATGAAATGAAATGAACAATGATTATTATCTGGATGTACGTATGATGTGTGATTGTGTACGGAAGTAAGATATTTTCATCATAAGGGTATTTTCGTATATAAAGTATACAAGGTATTTTAACACTTTTAAAACTAGAACTCACTCATCAACGCTAACTTTTATGCATTTTCAGTTGGCAGGTAATTATTGCTGAGGATGGCACGCGGGTGAAGCTACTCGGCAGTACAAGATTGGCATCCATTCACCCTTAATGATATTGTTGTTTTGTAATGCAATTCAAAGATCCTTTTATAACGTATGAATAAAGATGTATTACTTAACAACAGTAATTATTAATGAAATGAATGGTTTTTGTTAACTTAGTTCCGCTGCTTAACCTTATGAAATGTGTCTTGTTTTAAATATTATGTGCGATGAATGTCCAACTGTAAGTGTCCCAGGAACGGGGCCTTACAAGTTGGTATCAGGGATAAAGTTTAAGAGAATTTGGTAAATATTTTCAAAAACCTAAACTTAAACTGAGAATGAGACTGAATGGAGGGATGCCAGCCCGAGCAGCTACGTGCCATCAGGTATTTCTTTTCTTAATGTTAACCAGTATTAGGTGCGTGTGCTATTTGACTTATGTGCTCGTAGTAGATTTAGATACTGATATAGTCAGGATAGGAAATGCTCGGGGTGTAAAGAGTAAAGTAAGTGGCTAATCACAACTGGCCACTGTAATTAGGGACTTACTATACTTAATATAAATTGAGCTATTATCTTGAATGACCATGTTAATTTTTGAATCTTATAGTGTTTAGAGATGGCCGGAGGTAGATCTTCAAATGCCTCACGAGGTGGAGTACGTGGTGCTAAGCCACGTGTCACGAGGAACAGGGCTAGGACTACCGAAATGGCACCTGGAGAGCCTGAGATTCATCACCAGGAAGGCGGTGATGAGAGTGCTAACTTGAGGGCCTCAGTGAAAGAGGCAGTTGTTGAGGAGGTTCACCAAGTCATACAGAGGATCCTACCGTCTATAGTGACTAAAGTCATCTGTGCTGTGTAGGAGGATGAGAGAAAGGAGAAGGAGGAGGAGAGAAGGACTGCAACTGGAAGAAGGGAGAATAAGAGGGGTCATGATGAAGAGGAAGAACTAAATGCGGAGAGGATGGCCTCCAGTGATGAGGAGGAGGTAGTAGTGCGGGAAACCGTGAAGGGGTCCAGCTACGGGGAATTCCAACAGTGTAAACCCCCAACTGGTGCTACCTGTTATACGATTGGTGCTTTATTGCTTAAACGCCAGCTTGCTTAAGAGAGAGAAATTAATAATGACAAGAGCTGGAGGAATAACTGATCTATTCATCCATTATGTACATAATATCAAGTGATTATATTCTAAACAAATTATTAGTTTTATAAGTAAAAAACTAAAATACACTACTAATCTAATACTATTATTTTGAGAAGGTTAGGAGCTGGAAGAGAGGGAGAACTGATCTATTCAACTATCAGGTACGTATGATTGTTTCTCTAATCATTTTATTGAATCTTATACATGATATTTGGAACCTAATCGTGTTTTATGTTTAAGCAATAAGTGGTGATGGCTTATTGAAACTAAATTGCTTATAGAGTTATAGGGACATGGAAACCCCTACGTATAGTTTATAGTGTAGATTTACAGCGCTTACAATAACTATTTGATTAAAATGAAGGCTTAAACAGCGAGAGTTTAGTTGATACTCGGGTAATGTTCTATAACAATTTTCACTCATTATGAGTATAAAAGATCAATATGGGTAAACCATCAATAAAAAAATACCAATTGTGTTGATGATCTAACTTTGTGATGGACTTTGTAAAGGCAAGGCCCTTCCCCTGCATTTTGATTCATCAGGTACATGAATGAGCCGGGAAGCAGGAATCAAGATTTGGGCCTAAGTTTTTTCATATTTTATTATATAATATAATGCTTTTTCAACCAAACCTTAATTGTTGGGTTTTGATTGTTCCTTTAAAAAATGTTCAACATAATGTTATTATTTAGTTTGATGGGTAAAATAATATTCATATCTAAACCATCAATTTTGAAGTAAATTCTTTATTATTCTTAACATTGGAAGATCATGGTCAACAATAACTTTTTCTCTTCTTCCATCATGGATATCCAAGGTTTCTACCAAACAATTAAAGCCTAATCCTGTAAAAGTATTAATTACAGTATTGAGTTTTTAGATTAATTATTGTTTAAAGAACTATATATTTCATTGATTTACATTTTAGGTTATCATTATTTATTTTAATAATCGTCTTCTCTCGTGAAGGGCTTATATAAAATGCTCTATGATCTCGGCAAGGTATATATATTTCTGCAAACTTGATTTTTCATTTTTACTTTTAATCCTAGAAAAATTCACATTCACTTGGCACATGTTAAGAAACCAGAAGTTATCCAAAGTAATGGGTTTAGATTGGGTTTAATAAAATGAATGGATTAGTCATAGTTGTTTATCAAATTATCTTAAATTTAAAGTTTTGGTGATCAATTTCGATTAAGTCAGTGGACTATGTGTGACTTAACATTCACATAAGAGTTTTGGATTTGCTGTAGTTTTAAGCTAGAGTTCATATAGATGGGAAAATGAGATTACTGAAATAAAATTGCTTAGTTGCTTACAAAGAATTTAAGTAAAGATCATTTGTTTAAATTGCTCTATGGATTGTCTTTAATTGGCATTGCTTTTTTGAATCAATTGAATTTGCTTTACTAAGGGTTTATGTGCTTAAGCTGAATTTAACTACATTTTGATTGATGATTTGCTCTTGAATAGTTTGAATATTTTTATTGTAGATTTGTAATATTCACTATTGATGCATGTGAATGAATGTGGAATATTCCACATAAATAGAGTTATGATTCTCTTGGCCTAAAAATGTCAATTCAAATAACAATAGTAACTTGATGGTGAACCTTACAGAAATACAAAAAACCTAACAAAAGAGAAACATTTTTTAAAGTGATTTTTGTTTAGGCATATGTCTGGGTTACCAAGTTGTTTTCTACAAGGGAACAATAAAGAAAAATCAAAGTGTATTTTTATTGGATTATGAAATACATGGTATTGTAAAAATCTACCTTTTAACAAGTACTAGTCATATTTCGTAATTCATATGTCATTTAGTCATCTCTGTTTCGTTGAAGGTCAACATTTACGAAAGAGGACTTTATTTAGTGACCGCGTGATCCTCTTCTTGGCGTGACAACACCATAAACTAGAGAAGATTATGATGACCATATTTACCTTGGGAGGCTGCTCAACGTATGGTGAGCATGGTTCCAAAAGTCAATTATAAAATGAATATTTAAGAATAAATGTATTTATGTATTCGTAATTTTATACTTACTATTGCTCTATTAATAATAATTACTTTAGATTTTTTAAATTTGTTTCAAGTCTATATAAAAAAAGCTCATTGAAAGGACCCAACAATGTCTTACAAAGCTAGAAAGAAAGAAAGCTAGCTTATATAAAAAGAAATACATATTTTTAAGCTGGTAAATATACGGATAATGTTAAGACTTAGGAGTAAGGATTATAGGTTATAACTTTGAGTTGAGTTCAAACTTTTGATTTATTTTACTAAAATGCTTGAAGATTTTAATAGTGATTTGGTTACATGAGTAGTTAAATTTTATTTAAATTATGTTCAAGATGCTCACACATAATATGAGTATTAAAGATGTAGCAGACAAAGATAATGAAGTACAAAATATTATTGGGCCCCTTATTGATGATGAATGTTTGTCGAACGATATAGATAAAGATTATCAAACTCAATGAGTCTTACTACTGAATTGATCTTATCATGCAAGTAGTTAGCAACTATGCTTCTACTTTTCAACTTTTATGTTTCAAAACTTGAATTTTCTTATTCATGTGTTACTTTATTGCATCATGGTTTATTTACCTACTTCATAACTTAAATAGTAAATTATAAGATACCAGACATTTGTAACATTTATAGCGTGTATTCAACACAATGATAATACTAAACTTAAACAATTTTGAAGTAAAAAATTACTTAGCAGCTGTAAACAATATAATATGAATACGAAGTATACCGGAGATAAGTATTGTAATTAAGAGTATCGCACCCGCTGTATTACGCGGACACGATACTAGTACAGCAGTAAAGATAGAATTAAAAAGAAAGTGAATAATATTTTAGAGTTGATTATTAGGTCTTTAAGAAAAAGAAGAATGTAATATTTTTGTGGAAGTTTTGGGTAGGGGTGTAAACGAGTCAAGCCGGCTCGCAAGCTATTCGGGATCGGCTCGAAAAAAGCTCGAATCGAGTTGAGCTTAAACGAGCTCGAGCCCGAGCTCGAGCTCAAATTATTGCTCGTTTACTAAACGAGCTCGAGCTCGAGCTTCAGGAAATCGAGCTCGAGCTGGCTCGCGAGCCTAAACGAGCTTTTTGTATATATGTATTTTTTACTTACATATTAAATATATATAAATACATATTTACATAAATTATATTATTAAATATATTATTGTGATAAAAAATAGTTAAATAATATATATTGTGTTATATATAAAAAGTATGCTTATAAATAATTATAAAAATAATTATAAAAAATATAACTTTAATAATTTAACAATAAACTAGTCGAGCTCGAGCCGAGCTCGAGCTTGAAAATTTTCTAACGAGTCAAGCTCGAGCTTTATAAATAAAACTATAAACGAGCCGAGCTCGAGCTTCCTAAAACCAAAACGAGCCGAGCTCGAGCCTTAGCGAGCTCGGGCTCGGCTGGGCTCGTTTACACCCCTAGTTTTGGGTAGGGGTTGATTGGAAATTGTGAAAAGCATAAGCAGGTGGATCCATGGAGTTGATGGAGCTCGAGCGAAAGTCGAGCAGGTGGGCTAAAGTAGTGGATGAGATAGTGAAGCTGGAGAAGAAGATTTTCCCCAAACACGAATCGCTGGCAAAATCCTTCGATGAGGAACTCAAGAAGAAGAACAGCGGTTTGCTCTACTTGCGGATTGATGGTGAAGTCGCTGGTTATCTCATGTATTCATGCCCTTCTTCACTCTCCGCCCTCATCACCAAACTCGCAGGTTCATAGTTTTAAGTTTCATTGCTTCAAATTGATCACCCTACCTACCTACCTACCTACCTAATTGCAATTGATTTTATCTCTATAATCGATCCAAGTCTCTTCTCATTTCACCGTTTGATTGAAATTTTGTACAAGAAATTCGTGTAGCTGTTTGATTTTACCAACACTAGTTTTTACGGCTAGGGTTCTCTTAAGTTTGTGAAAACGAGTAATAAGTGAATCTGTACTTCTTTGGACGGGCCCCTGATAAGATCATTAAAACTATAGGTTGAAGTTTTGACCTGTTTACTAGTACTAGTGAATGAATGGGTCGTTCTTAGCTGTAATGGGAATAGGTTAAAAGGGTATAAAAAGTCCTCCAAAGTTATTTTTTCATAATGCTTACAACCTCCTAGATCACATAAAAGATGTGAAGATTTAGATTATTATTGTAGCCATATAGGTGTTGTAATCTTTGGAAGAATGGACAGCAAGTGTTTGTGGGGGACCGGACCCGACCCGACCCGACCCGACCCGACCCGACCCGACCTTACACGCGTGAACCAGTTTTGGCCAATAACCCAACCCACCCGTCTTGCCACATCTAACACTAGCTCATCAACAAGACGTGTTTGAGATCTAAATATTCTTTATTTAAGGAGACATGCTGATCATAGTTCCTGCTTATGTTAAACATTCTAAAACAAAGTCTTCAACTTAAACAAATGATTTTGGTGGCTGTAATTTATGCCCATACATCATATAAATGAACGTGACATAAAGTTCAAGTTCTGAATTTATTTTCAAATAGTGAAGGACAAGTATAGAAGACAAGGACATGGAGAGGCACTGATGAAAGCAGCTATAGAAAAATGCAGGAGCAAACGCATAAACCGCATATCACTTCACGTGGATCCTTTAAGAACTTCTGCAGTCAATCTATACAAGAAACTTGGATTTCAAATCGACACTCTGGTAAAAGCTTATTATTCTTCAGATCGAGATGCATATAGAATGTTCATAGACTTTGATATTGAGTAGCTGTAAAACTCAAAAGGTATATTTCATTTTATCCATACAAATTCTTTCATGGTGAGTGCTCAAGTTTTGTACTTACAAATTCCTTAGATTTGCTACAACATATTTAAAGATCCCCGAACCGTTTACTTTCCCCATTCTAGAAGGCGGGCTTGACCTGTTCGCTAGTGTGATCCTACCTTAGATTGAACCTATACACTTGATTGGGCAAGGCCAATAGGCATTTCAAGTTTCTAGACATTGTAATTGCTTAAACTCATCATTGATGGTTTATTTACATGAGCAGTAAAACAAGCTTGCCTATGAAAGATTGGGAAAATGAAATATGCTGTTTCTGGATGATTTGTAGGCAAATTATGTATAATTAGAGAACCCGATTTAATCCATAGTAAGTTTTATTTTTATTTTTGTCTCTAAACCTTTTCAAATACAGAATATGGTTAAAAACAGGTTAAGTGCATAAACTAGCACAACTTAGTTTAAAGTAAGGATAATCTATGTGAAGATTACTTAGTTAATTAACTTTTCACAATATAGTTATATGTATTGCAAATTATATAATAGACCATACGAATATGTGCATTTTTCCATTTGTACTGCTTTTGAATAAAAAATATATTATTAAGAACAATCTTATCAAGTAGTTTATTTGCTCATGAGTTGGTAAGGCCACTACCATATTGCTCTTGGCATGAACTATAATGACCTGAAATATGTCATATGTGTTGTTAATACCAAATTCAGGTAAACACATGCCAGATGACAAGATGCGTTTTAACATTTTGCCGGTCAATATTCTTTTGAAGTACAAAATTGATTAAAAATCATACACAAATGTCATTAAGACAATAAGATAATTGTGTAGGCGGGTGAAATACATTTATGTATGAAACTACCTATTTTTTGTCTTTATTTCATAACAAGTCAAGGGGAAGAAATGGTTGTTAAAAAATAAATAAGATACAAGTGTTGTCACCAGACAAACACACCAATATAGTGGTAGTGGTTTGAACGTATGTTAATAAGTTCACATTACGTTTATTATTGGTCTTCAAACTGAAAGTTGTTTTCACTATGATTTTCTCTAAACTGGTAAAAAATAACGACGCACAATTATTTTTCCTAAGATGGAAGAGATCGTCACAAGTTCTCTCAAGTAATTTAGAGATCGCCTTGGATTCTCTCTTGCTACGAGCTTGAAAGAATTACCACTAAACTTCTAACAGTTGTGGTATGATTGATCACCTTTACACAATTATTACAACATAAGAGGATGAGTGTATGAACTATTAACTCTTGTTTGATATTTTCTTACTCTTTGATTGTAAGAATTGGATTGTAAATTTGTAATATGAATAACCACTAAGAGTATATGTAGAACTTTTGTGTTTAGTATTGTAAGATGTGAGCCAGAGGAAGGTGATAGTTTAAATAGAGATAGGAAAGACGATGCAAACTAAACCATGACCCAACGGTCGGTGGTTGATGTCACGGTTTGATCATGCATTGAGTGTGTCGGCTGGGTGACCATCTGCCTCTAGGATTATTTTCAGTTTGATAAGCCAATATCTAATTTTCTACGTTTTTGTCGATTATAAGCACTGAGAAAATCATATTGGAATGGATGTGCTTTGACCGTAAAAGGGGACAAGGAGTTAAGGACAATTGGTTTACTTGTAAAACATTATAGATGACCACTTCTCCTTTTTAACAAACTCGCTATTTTGATTTGATTTGTCATTTTAGGAGCTTATATTTTGAGATTCATTCAAAAATCTTCGAACTCAATTTAAAGTAAGGATAATCTATGCGAAGATTGATAATCTATGCGAAGATTGCTTAATTGATCAACTTTTCACAATTAAGTTATGTGTATTGCAAATTATATAATAGACTATACAAATATGTGCATTTTTTATTTGTACTACTTTTGATTAAGAAGAATATTATTATGAACAATTCTAATCAAGTAGTTCAAGTGCTCGTGAGTTGGTAAGACCACTAACATATTGCTATTGGCATGAACCGTTTGACCTGAAATATGTTGTTCATATCAAATCCAGGCAAACACATGTCGAATGACAACATGCGGTTTTAACATTTTTTCGGTCGATATTTTTTCAAGGACAAAATTGGTTTAAGATCATACACGAATGCATAAGATAGTAAGATAATTGTGTTGTGTAGGCGGGTTGAATACATTTATGTAAGAAACCACCTATTTTTTGTCTTTATAAAATTTTGTCCGTTTTCATAACAAGTCAAGGGAAAGAAATGGTTGTTAACAAAACAAATAAGATACAAAGTGCTGTCACCACACAAACACGCCGATATATAGTGGTTTGGATGTATGTTAATAAGTTTTCATCACGTCTATTTTGGAATGATCAATTGGAATTAACAGAATAACAGCAAAATAAGAAAATCAAATAGTAATATTAGCTTGAGAACTTGAGATGGGAAAACAGGGGATAAGAAGGGGGTGGGAAAATAGTGTCATAAGATCTAATAAATTGCCTACTCATGACCTAGCCATAATTTACTTAAATAGTCTCCTCTAACAGAATTTTGTTAGACATTTGCTGACGTGGCATTCAGCACATACTCGTTGAATTTCTTGGGCCGAGTGTGCTCACGGTTGCTTCTCCTTGGCTGGGCTGGATCTTTATTAGTTGGGCTGTCATTCTTAGGTGGGCCTGCCGGATTCATTACA
>BJCO01746945.1:0-13730 GCA_018326465.1 Flaveria floridana | reverse complement strand
CTTCTTCTTCTTCTTCTTCTCAAAAGTCTTCTTCTTGGTCATTTGGAAATGTTAGGATCAACATAATAACACAATCGATCTCGTGAGGAGAATGCAGAATATAATCGCTCACAGTAAGAAGAAGAAGTAGAATCAAAAGCACATGAACACGAATATAAATAACTTCAAAGTATATTGCTCTCTGATTTTCGGATGATTACAATACGTATGAAAACTAGGAAATGACAAAAGCTCTCTAATTACATTAAGAAAACTTCTATATATACTAAATCTAGAAGTTCACACTCGAACACATGTTCTCTTACGACTGGATGTTGTCACGCGAGAAGCAAGTTGTCACGCGGCAACTTTCAAGTTTTCGTGTTACTTGATCTTGATCTTTATCTTGATTTGATTTCCCGAGACTTTAGGTTTAACCCCTACAATCTCCCCCTGGGCTCGATAAATAAATGCATTTAGAAGTCCACGTCTACAACCTTGTAAGTGCCCCCATAAGCATACATCTTGTTGTCCAGGGCCTTGGTAATCAACCAACCAAACTGTGCTGTGAAAAAGTGAACTAATTCATCAACGCAGAACAAGCCTGCAACCTTATCAAATCGCCCCTCCCAAACTTAAGCCGATCCACAGGGTCGATGATATGGTAATCTTTATCCACATGGTGAATTAACGCGTGTCTCGTCTCCTTCTCACAACTCCATCAGATAAGCTAAAACAAGCTGTTAACTGGCACTAGAGTATGTATAGGGATCTTCCTCACATACCTCAGATGCTTGTAAACCCTTATCTTCATTGGCTTGTTCTTATTTGGGTCAATATGGGTCTCATCTTAAATGACTTTAGGTTTGGTTGTTTTAAAGTCCTTGAAGTTGGTTTTGCTGTGTCTCCAAATCAAATTTCTAATCCAATTTCCTTTACCATAATTACTTGGATTGATGAATGTAACATGACCTATGGCATATAAATCTGATGCTTTGAGTGTATGAAAGACGTGTTCATCTTAATAATACTCAATCGCCTCGGATCGTCTCTTAATAACATATAACTTCTTTTCAGCATCAAATGCTGAACTAATATTTGGTTCTGAGTTTTTGTACCTTATGAAAGGTATGTAATGTCTAGGTATGTGTATATAAGCTGGCGGTAGAGGAGCCTCAACTATAATATTACCGACCTGACGTACAGCACTTAGACTAGTTTGATCTGCTGTCTTTTCAGTCGTCTCCACACCACTCGTCTCTCCAACTATCTTACCTTCTTAAACCAAGATAATAGAAAATAAGTCCTTAAGACAATTTACAAATATGTCTATGTAATCTACAGTCTCTTCCAAATCATCAAATGAACCACAACCTTCGTCTTCTTCCTCAGCAATCAACCGTTGCTGGAAAGAGTAAAATTCCTTCTTATAAGCCGCTTTGATGGCAGATCTAATGGTGTATAGTCAACTGTATCATCAGGACTTAGTTCGGAGACATTGTCAGTGCCCGATGATCCAGAAGTACCAGCAGAAGCACCCATATCTCCTCCTTGATCATCATCATCACCCTTTTTATCAGCATCTCCCTTAGTATCATGTCCCTCATCACCATCATCACCTTCATCATTCTCATCATCATCATTATCCTTTTTAACACTAAATCCAATGTCGATATGATCTAAATCATCATCATCAACTGGATTAGGAATAGGCATAACATGCTCAGGTTCCATAAAAGTCTCTCCGGTAAACTGTACAGGTTGATCCCCAGTAGCCTGAATAGGAACATCAGATAATGGCTCTTAATCAACATTAGCAGTGTCTGTTGTCCTTTCAATATCAAATGGATCAACAACACGCTCTGTATCAGTAATAATATCATCAGCAGGTTCAGATTCAACTGTTTGTTGTTTGTTTAATTCTCCAACTTCCATGGTATGAAATGACGAATCAACACAGGAATTGAGATCTCTTATATTCTGTTCCATGATCTGAACATAGCTAAATATAAACTGTTACTGACCCTCTAAGATCTTTATCCTCTTATCCTTTTTTGTAGACTGTGAAACATATCATCAATTAACTGTGTCTTATCGAGCAGTTTTCTCTCTCTAACATGCTAGCCCTTTTCTCTAAAGTAACCATGGTGGGTGAGAAACATACGGGTTCTGGTTGCGGTCGAGGTTATGGAGTTGTATTTAAAAAATCAGTTTCTCTAAATAGACCATCATTAGTTTGCTCCCTCAGAGGTGTCCTTAACACATCATCTGTAGTGGGCATAGATCATGACGTTACAGTTGTTAACTCTGTAAGAATCACGGGTGTAGAGTCCTCACTAACTATGACAGGAATATTAGACATATGGACATCCTCGGTCAAAACAATGGTTATTGAGGTCCGACGTTTTCTCAACACTTCACGTCCTCTACCCCTCCCACATGGACTATCATCGGCCCTCCTGGCCAATCTCATCCTCCTTTCCCTAGTAATGGGTACCTCTTTTGGAACAAAATCTACATCACGTTCCTTAGCACTACGTTTTGCAAGAGTTTGTTGCAGTCTGGGATGCTCTTGGAATACATATGGTACATTCCTGATCTGATTACTATCGATTTTATTTCCACTTTTAGTGAACTACGTATTCACCTCATCCATATTAGATCTCTCAGCACCTGAGAACTTTCAGGTGCCTCTTATGTAGCACTGGTAGATGTATCAGCTGTATCATCTCTATGAACATGAGGAGTCACTATCTCTTGTGGTCGTACCTCTACTTGGAAACCCTTAACAAACCTTCCAAGCTTAGCAAAATGGGATCCATCCCAAGCATTCCCTCGATCTCATTTTAGATAAGTGAAAATGTATTTTTTCATCACCATTACAACATAGGTGGATGAATCAGACACTTCTAACTCAGGATGAGCAGCATTCACTATCATCTGTAGAAATCTAGGGTACATGATAAACTTCTTCCCCATGGTGGCTATGACATTCTTCTACATCTTAGAAAAGATTGCCTTGGATATGTTGTATGGAAGATCATTAACAAGTAATGCAAGCAGGGATCCGAAAATAGCACTTAGACTATCCATGCCAGGCTTTAGTTGCTAAGGCAATGGACAACCACATGAAATAAGTGCTTCTGAAATGGAGATAAGTACTTCTTCTCCAAATATGGGTATCAGTGGCTTTATCCCATTCAGACTAAACAGTCCCTGGTAGCATCATCATCTATCTTTACTTGAGCATGAGATTGAGCCTGTAACAGTAACATGCTGTTGATCACCTATGTTGTAATGACTACCCTTTTACCCTTAACAATGGTAGATATGGAGGGTTCTCCATCTTCATCTATCATATTAGCATCTGTAATCCAAAACTAATCAATGATATCAGTGTATACGGTAGGATTAGCTGAGATAGCGTGATGTATCCGAGATTTCTTAAGACCCTCAATCAGTGATCCGAATAAAGCTTTGTCATCTGAAACATCTCCAAGATATGCTATAGCATTATGGATTTTATTAAAAACCATAGACCTCGCCATCTGAAACATTAAAAAAACTTAATAAGTACTCAAGATACTTAGAAAATTTCGAACTTAGAAAACATTTCAACACTTGGAAAAATTTTGAAAATTTAAACTTCTCGCATGAAAACTCTAAGTTCTCGCACAAAAACAACAAGTTTTCAATTTTAACTTTCCGCACGATAAGTGAAGTTATCGCATGAATTTGAATTTGACCAGTTGTCAACTTCTTGCGCGACAAGTCAACTTTCCACGTGAATAGTTCCGATCATTTTTGAAAGTTTCCGCGTCTGTTCATGTTTAAAGAACTTTTCGCACGCGATAAGTCTGTTTTATTTCAAATTTTCAATCTATCATTTTCAGAGTATTTTAACCAATAAAACATGTTTAATAGGTATCGCTTAAGTTATTATTAATGTTTATTATTGTAAGGCCCCGTTCCAGGCACCTCACAGTTGATCATTCATAACATTAAATATACATAATATAATACAATTCTTAAAACAATACACCGGAAGTCATTAACAAAAAAACCATTCATTTTATTTATAATTACTGTTGTTATGCAATACAACATCATTAAACTACAAAGGACAACATTCTTTGGTTGCATTACAAAACAACAATAATAATTAGAATACTTTATACGTTTCATACGTAAAAATACTCCTTTCCATAAAATACTTTCTTTACTTTCACACATGTTCATTCGTATCGCACGTATTTCTTCGTTTTGTACTTTATCCTTTTGTTCGTTTCATACTTTAACATTCATACTTCATTACTTTGCTCATTTCACACTGATTCTAGATCCTGTCAGGCTTTTCCCCCCATCATGGTCCGAAACCACCATTCCGAGCATAAAGCTCCATTACTAATTGGCATGAAGCTCGTGGCCCGAAGCCACCATTCTAGGCACAAAGCCCCATTTCTAACTAGCACAAAGCCGTATCATATCTTGGCACAAAGGCCAGAGTCGAATGACAAGGATCCCGTTTCGTACTATGTCTCACGGGTTAAAATCGCACGTTATAAAACACACAGTTGAGCTAACAACTCTCAAAGAGTTGCGATCCTCCTTTATTTCTACTTGCAATCCTTTTCTTTCTTTCATTACGTTTCACTTTTCATCTTCGTTATCTTTCACTTCGTTACGTTATACTTTACGTTCATTCATACATTCGTCATACTACGTAAAGTAATAACATAATACTTAACGTATATTATATTATAATATAAATACATTTTGAAAACTAATAAAAGATAACATCTCATACACATATGCATATCATACATTCATCATAACATCATGCATATTCTAATCATAAACCCTCACTTATTCATGCTTAGAATAGTCCAAAACAGCCCACAAGTCAAACTAGGGTCAAACTCTAAAGTTCTATTTTTCCTCAAAATTCAGAAAAATTTTCTAAGTGTTAGGCGCATGGACACTATTCAGGCGCATCAGGACTATTTGGGCGTTTCTCCACTATGCAGGCGCATGAGCCTACACTTGATAATTTCAACACTTAGGCGCATGAGTCTTTTGGGCCCATTGGCACTATTTGGGCGCATGACCCTATACTTAGGCATTTCAGCCAAAACTTAGGCGCATGAACTACTGTTCAGGCGCATGAACTTAAACTTAAAAATTCTAAGGCAGTGTTTGGGCGCATGGGGTACTATTCAGGCGCATGAACTTATACTTAGTGTTTCTAAGGTAAATTCTTAGGTGCATGGGCCCTGTTTGGGCACATGAGTACCTACTTACACGTTTCTAAGTTGTTTTTCAGTCCCAATCACTATCCCAACATGTTCTTAACTTATATTTACCCTTCTAAGCATCAACATTACATATATAACCATAAAACACTATCATACATATACTTATGCATACGGGTAACATACATAGAAATTATAAAATAATTTTACATGCATTTTAAGCCCCAAAGAAGTTTAAAAACATGTAAAACCGGGGGTCTAGAAACTCACCTTAGCTGTTTTCAAGTCTCAACTATTTGAACTCGAACTTTCAAAGGTTTCTTGATGAAATCAGAATATCAATCAATCAACTCATACTTTGGATAGAATAAAGTTATTAATAATATTCATTTCCCTAAGGATCTTTTCTAATCTCTCAAATAATATAATAACAGATTTGTTTTATCTGATTCAACATACATCAAACATGGTGCGGAAACCCATGATTAATGCTTATGATATCAGTGTGTGATTGTGTGTGTATGAAATTGCCAAGTGATTGAATGCTTGAAAATGATATTTATATATTGATTGTTCTTAAAAGCTTACAAAGGATTAGGGTAGAATGCTATTTATAGCCTATGCAAAAAGCTATTTAGAATTACTAAACTACCCTTATGTAAACGAGAATTACATAAATTCCCAAGTCTAAGTCGTCTGTTGTAAATGTTAGACTGTCCGCTGTGCATGATCAGTCATCCGCTGTGGATGTTGATAAGTTGTTCGCTGTGTCTTTACTGTTGTCCGCTATGAACAATTGATGTGTGCTTGATTGGTTAAATGTCCGGTGTGGAGTGTTCATCCGTTATGGATGAGCATCCGCTGTGGACAGTTCATCAGCTGTGGACATGTCATCCGTTGTGTGTTGCTTTATCTGTCCACTGTAGACACTTAGGAAACTTTTCTTCACCCGTTGTGGACTCTTGTTCATCCGCCTTGGAAGATCTTCATCCGCTGCAGACACTTGTCCAAATTCCTTTTTATCTACAATCCTGAAAAATAAGTTTTAAGCTTAGTTAGTGTATGCTATGAATGTTAATGATACTAATGTGTTACTTAATGATTGTTTGAATGTTATAACATATTATGTTTGTTTATGGCAAGCATTATCCTTTATATGCATTATGCACTTATTGAGTCCAACAATACTCCCCCTAAGGATGATGCCGCCATCTCTTTAAGTATGCTTGTTATTGTTTTGTTTATTGGTACTAATGTGTGTGTTTTATTGTTTGTTATTTATTATCTTGAAATAATTGTATGCTTGACTTATGATGTTTGATTACATAATTATTTAATTGTTAGATTACTTGACTGATTGTATGTTTGCATGTATGTTTTGTATGTTAACTTGTTATTTTGTATGATTACTTGTAAGTTTTGTTTGGTTACTTTGTATGTTTTGAATAATAACTTGTATGTTTTGTATGGTTACTTGTTTGTTTTGTATGATAACTTGTATGTTTTGTATGGTTACTTGATTGTTTTGTATGATAACTTGTATCTTTTGTATGGTTACTTGATTGTTTTGTTATGTTTGTTTGTATATAGAAATCTCTTAAGAATGAGAAGGTCCAGCTTCTTCTACATTCATCTGAATTTCTTCAGATGCCTTCAATGACTCTTCAACATCTCTTTCTATTGCTTGATCTTATACAGCTTCCTTTACTTGTTCAGTCAATGGAGTGATCTTCAGAGCATTCCTGTAGTTGACTATGTGTTCAACAAAATAGTCAACTGCACTCTTCTGATCATCATACTTGAAATCTATCTTCAAATGAACAAGTTGTTCCAATGTTGATTTGTCAAGACTTTGCATATCAATGTTGCTATTCAGTGTGGTTACAACATGATTGCCCTTCAAAATCTCTAAATTGTTTTTCTCTGATGTTCTCATTCCTGTTATCCCTTCTATGTGTGTTAGGGGTTGCTGATTTGTTTCTAGTCTTTGTTTTAGAGCAGCATTTACATACACAGTGCCCAAAATCCTTAGCATGTGCATGAAATAAAAGCAATCTCCCTCACACAATACATCTTCAGTGGCAGGGAATGTCTTGGTCTTCATGAATGAGACATATGATGGATGAAGCAGCTTTATTTCTACAGGATCAAAAAGCCTTATATCAGTTGCTTCTTTCCCTTCTAGTTTTCTCTCCAACACCACTTAAAGTGGGTCTCATCATAGTACCATTTGGTGATTGGATGTTTACAATATCACTCACAAGCAATATTATGCATATGTATGAGTGTCAACCTGCTATGTTTGGGTGCTGGCTTGACTTGGCTTTATTTAAAATTTCAAAATTTCAACCTTTATCTCCCCATAAATTTTTGCATGTTTATATAAACTTGTTTATAAATTAACAAAAATTTTAAAAGTGATTGAATGAAAATTTACCAAAGTCCAAATTGGTTGCTTGGATGATAAGAATTTAGCAAGATAATACTTTATCTCATTAAGAATTTGTTATGCTTTGCATGTGGAAACATGAATCATTGCACATAACATGAGATCATACTAGTCTTAAATCTTCATAGAGCTGTTTGATGAAGTTTTGAGAATAGACATAAACTAATACATTATTGATTGCAGATGTTTGGATCCACTTAATGGTATTAATGATAGATGAAACAGTTAGTGATTATCATGTTTTGGGTTTGTTTGGATGATATGTATGTACCCCACATCTGATTGTATGTTAAAATCAGTCCTCCTCAAGATATACTAGCAAGCACTTTCAATACTTAGGACCTAGTTACTTAGGAGTATAAATGCTTAATTTGATCCTTATGAATGATCCACATTGGGATTCTTTTGCACTTCACTGTGGAAGGTGATCCTCTTTGGGATTCTTTTGATTGTTCATCCTAAATGGATGTGTTCTGATTGGGAATCTTGTTGGATCATGATGTTGGTCATTCAGGTCTGCGCTTAGCACAACAAAGAATGCCATGATGCACTCCAGGTCTATGATATGATTGAGCAATTTATAAACTGTTTCACTTGCTGTATTATAGTTACTTTAGCATTAACCCGTATTGGATAGACCAATACTTATCATAAACCAAGATATGTTGTTTTCCACACACTCATGAGCATTTAGTTCTTCACTGTTGTTTATGTTGCTAGGTGTCCCATGCTGAGCCTGTCCACATATCAAATAAAGTATTGTTAGTCTTTATTAGTGAAAAAGGACTCTAGTGAAGAAATAATCTAGTGTACTATCATTTCTCATGAATTATTATGTGTGATTCCAAACTGTTTGTTATAAGTAGAACAAAATGGTTTGTTTGATATCTTGATTTTGTAAAATATTTGTTTGATTAAAACTGACTTTGACAAAAACCAAGCTTGTATGCATTAATGTTATGAAAACATTATTTTTTTGATTCATAGTTGATGATACGAAGTGACTAAACCAGAAATTCAAATCTTGTTGAATCAAATGGTTTAGTAAAAAGGTCAGCCAACTGGTTGTCCGTATGAACTTTGATCAACTTTATCAGACCCTTTTCTGAACAATCTCTTAGAAAGTGATATCTGATATTAATGTGTTTTGTTTTGGAATGTTGAACTGGATTGTCAGTTATAAACATGGCAGCAGTATTATCAATGTGTATACGCATTTTAAGAAAATTAAAACCATAGTCAAGCATTTGGTTTTGAATCCAAAGCACTTGAGAACAGCATGCAGAAGCAGCTATGTATTCAGCTTCAGCTGTTGACACAGATACATTTGTTTGTTTCTTGCACTGCCAGGAGATCAATCTTGATCCAAGAAACTAACAATCGCCAAAAGTTGATTTTCTGTTGTTATTACATCCACCATAATCACTGTCTGTATATGCATATAAAGAGAAATCTCCATCTTTGGGATACCACAAACCAAGTGCTGGTTTGCCTTTTAAGTATCTAAAGATTCTCTTCACCGCATTGATGTGTGATTTTTTGGGATCTGCTTGGTATCTTGGACATATGCAAACTGCAGACATGATGTCTGGTCTGCTTGCTGTTAGGTACATCAGTGAGCCTATCATAGATCTATAAAGGGTTTCTGATCAACTGATATGCCTTCTATATCCGGTCCAAACTTCAAGCTGGTTGCAAATGGTGTTTTGCTTGATGTACAATCAGACATATTGTATTTTTTCAATATCTAATGAACATACTTGCTTTGGTTGATGAAAATTCCTTCAGTTGATTGTTGAACTTGAAGACCAAGGAAGAAGGTAAGCTCTCCTATTGAACTCATTTGGAACTTTGATTGCATAAGTGTTTCAAATTCTCTACAAAGTTGGATGTTTGTGGAATCAAACATGATATCATCCACATAGACTTGGACTACTAACAAATCTTGTTCTTTTTGCTTTAAGAACAATATCTTGTCTATTTTTCCTTGGGTGTACCCATTCTGAAGTATAAACCTTGCTAAAGTTTCATACCACTTCCTAGGTGCTTGATGAAGACCATATAGAGCCTCTATGAGGGAATTTGGGATCTTCAAACCCTTGTGGTTGAGCAACATATACCTCTTCATCTATCTGTCCATAGAGGAATGCATATTTTATATCCATTTGGAAGACAGTGAAGTTTTTGAATGAGGCATATGCTAGGAACACTCGGATGGCTTCAAGTCTAGCTACTGGAGCAAAAACGTCATCACAATCATTGCCTTCCTCTTGAGTGTATCCTTATGCAATCAGTCTTGCTTTGTTCCTAATGACAATTCCTCTGTCATCTGCTTTGTTTCTGAATAACCATATTGTACCTATGGCATATTGACCTTCAGGAAGGTCAACCAGTTTCCAGACCTCTTGCTTTCTAAATTGTTGTAATTCCTCCTGCATTCCTTCTATCCAACTGTCCTCTTTAAGTTCTTCTATGATGTGTTTGGGTATAGTTAGGGATAAGAAACAGGAATACAAGCAAATGTTTCCTATGTCTGATTGACTTCTTGTCAGTCGGGTATTTAGGTCACCTATGATGTTTTCTAAGGGGTGATCTTTGTGAATTCGTGTTGTTTCAATCTCATCAACAGGAATTGTTGAATCAAGATTGGAGATTGTTTGATCAGGTGTTAAGGTTGTGGGACAATCTGACTATGTGGGTTCATTAAATGTTTGTGGTGAGTCATGAAAGAAATCTAAGATTTCATCGTCATGATGTGTGTCTGGTAAGGAATGATAATCATCATCTTCTTCAACTGTGTGTGATTGGTGTGCCTTTGGTTGGTTAGGTGGTTGAGTAGTCACAGGTGTTAATGAAGATGGTGTGGTTATGGTTGTGGCATTAGATGTTTTTGTTTGTTCTGGAGGAGGTGTAACTGTGGTGCTTGAAGGAGATGTGATTGTTCTCCTTGGAGGATCAGCAGTTAGTGGAACATCAATGGTTGATGGAGGAGGTACCATAGGATATTCAATATCTTCTTTTGTACCTGAAACATCAAAATAAGATGTACCAAATGATTTTGTTAATAAGCCAATATCAAACAACCAGTCTGATCCAATGACTTTCTTAGTGAAACAATGTTCATTTAAATTGACTTCAGTAGATTCTTCAACAATATTAAGTCTTGGATTGTATACTCTATAAGCTTTTGAGTTTCCAGAGTATCCAACAAAGAATCGTTCATCTGCTTTTGGAGAAAATTTGGATAAATTTTGTCTAGTGTTTAAAATTGAAACTGAACATCCAAATGCTTTAAGAAATCCAACGAAAGGTTTTCTTTTAAACATTAATTCATATGGTGTTTTTGTATGTTCTTTGATTATTAATGTTCTGTTTTGAATGTGACAAGTTGTGTTGACCCTGACATTTCGGTTCCTGATGAGTTGCTTTTAGGAAGGTGCAGAAGAATTAGACACAAACGCCATTTGTAGCGGTGCGCCTGATGTAGAAAGAGCTGGAACTGAGTTTTATAGTGCAGGATTCGGAGCATAGGATCCTTTCTTTGACTTGTATTTCTAACACAGCTCTTCCTCCCTTAACTTCAGAATGAAATCATTTATGTCTAAAGTGGCAAGAATGTTGTTTTGCCTAAAATTAGACACAAATGGATCCCATTTGTCTGGCAGACCATCTGGAAAGCTAGAGACTTTATCTTCCATGGATGTGGTCACGCCATGAGTGTGCAACTCACTCATCAGATGATAGAATATGTCGATGATATCATCCAAGCTGTCTTTTCCAATTGGTGAGAAATTGTCGAATTCCATTTTAAGAGCTTTTGCCTTCAGTGCTTTCAGAGTTGCATTGCCTTCGTATCTCTTTTCCAAGGCCTCCCATAACTTCTTAGACTCCTTGTTCTCATAAACTGATTAAATATGTCTTTAGGTATAGACTGAGTCAACAAGGCATATGCTTTCTTTTATGCATAGTCTTCTGGGATTCACTCATTCCTCCCAAAGTAAGCTTTACCCCATTAGCACTGACTGGTACCACATAACCAGTCATAATAGACATCTACAGATTTGGGTCAACTACATTCAGGTAGATTTCAAACCGTTGTTTCCACTGTGGGTATTCATCCAACGTTAATAGCTTTGGCGGTTTGTTGTAGTTCCCGATCTCACTTTTCAGAAGTAGAAGATTCTGGATGCGAGAGTCCTTTCCAGCAGTAAACGCAGAGAACTGATCTTCCATTTCTGTAAACTTGATGAACTAAGAACAAGACCGATTGACTTATGCGATTGGACAAGCCGACTGGTTCAACCGTGCGATTGAAGGATGCGAATGGCTTCAATCGTGCGATTGGATTCAGTCGTGCAAATGAATAGCACGAATGAGGTCAACCGTATGGAAAACTACAATCGTGCGAATGAACTATGCGAATGAGTCCAGTCATGCGATTGAACTATGCGAATGGGATTCGGTCGTGCGATTGGGGCAATCGTGCGACTGCTGCTGCGGGAAAACATCAAATTTTTGAACAGTTGACTCAAAATGACGAATTTTCACGAACCCTAATCTACCGTATGGGAAAAGGTAGAAACTTTTTGTGACACACCGTAATTTCAGGTTAACACCATTCAGACTGTCGTTGTTATCATTATTACATTCTCGTAATTACCCAAAACGTATACAAGCATCGCCACCGACATCGTTAAATAAATTATGAAATATAATACTAACATTGGCGTTTGTAGAGGATTCAAATAAACGGGATTACTTAAGGAATCCTCTTAATTAACTTAGCTCGCCCATTTACGTCGTTATCAACCGAAACAAATTCGAGAACTCGGGGACTAAGTGCGAGGACCAAACGTGACAAATTGCCAAACTAGGGCTGGGTATATAAACCCCTTACCAGGCCTAATTTTCATTTCACTCCCATTTCTTCCATCTTCTTCACCATCTCCTCCTCCACCTTTTCTACCACCTCCTAGCACCACAAACCGCCTCGTTTGAGCTCGATTTCACAGGCTAAACTATGCTACAGCTGAGATAGCACGTTTCCAACAGGTAGGTGACCTTGGTCGTCCATTTTGTTGCTCGATTCACTGCTGCAAATCTAGGGTTCGGGTGTTCGGGTTCAACCCGAATGCATATGGTCGTGGGGGTGCGTGTGTGGTCAATCAGCATGTGCATTCTACTTAGACATGTTAGGAAAGTGTTTCTGGAAGTCCCTGATGTGTGAAAACCATGCATGGAACAGCCGAAGGCTGTTCAGCCCCACCAGCAGTCGCAATCTACTGCAGTTCACGACTGTGCCAGTCGTGCGACTGAGCCGTACGACTGGGTGTGTCGTGCGACTGAGTGGTGCGACTGGGGTGAGTCGTACGACTGAGTTCAGGCGTATGGGCTTGTCGTGCGACTGAATGCATGCGATTGAGAGTGTGTGCGATTGAGTCAATCGGATGAATGTGTGCGACTGAGTATCGCACGACTGAAGGTCCAATCTCACGAATGAAGGTTCAGTCATGCGAATGGATATTGAGTCATGCGAATGGGTGATTTGTGGTACGACTGAATGCTGAGTCGCACGAATGAGGGTTCAATCGCACGAGTGAAGTTGATTCGTATGATTGAAGGCCCATTCGTGCGGATGAAGGGTCTAGTTGTGTGTCTAGTCTTGTTATGCGGTTGGAGTCATTGTGAGTGAGTTCTTCTGGTGTGCAGTGTGCCTATCGTGTGATGATAAGGTAACGTCAATAAAATTGTCATTTCTTGACCACAAAGATTAAAGTCAACGCTATCAACAAGCACATACTTTTTCAATCTAAAATAACCTAACCGTTTTACAATTAACGACAACCCATTTGGGATCTACATAAGGTCTGATATGCGTATGCCTGCTTGTGTGTGTGTCACCCACGACCGAACCAACGCGATCCGACCCGACTAAACATTTCTATTAACGTTGGACACAACATTAACGCTTAACATAACTGTCAATAGGTGTTTGACAGTTCATTGTAAACAACACTTGGGAGGCTCTCATCCTACATACATACTACATA